>JARQOD010001187.1:65000-106219 GCA_033576555.1 Oophaga sylvatica
GTTCAGTATGCCTTCAATTTTGAATAAATCCCCAACAGTGTCACCAGCAAAGCACCCCCACACATCACACCACCTCCTCCATGCTTCACAGTGGGAACCAGGCATGTAGAGTCCATCTGTTCACCTTTTCTGCGCGCAAAGCAGTAATCAAAGCAAAAGGTGGCTACTTTGAAGAACCTAGAATATAAGACATATTTTCAGTTGTTTCACACTTTTTTGTAAAGTGCATTGTACAATTCCACATGTGTTACTTCATAGTTTTGATGCCTTCAGTGTTATTCTACAATTTTCATAGTCATGAAAATACAGAAAAATGTTTGAATGAGAAGGTGTGTCCAAACTTTTGGTCTGTACTGTATATATAATATATATGTGTGTGTGTGTATGTATGTGCATATATATATGTATATGTATATATACTGTATGTGTGTGTGTGTGTATATATATATATGTATGTGGTTTTTTTTTTGTTGAATGGTATAAGTTGAATGGAGCAGGTCAGATATGACCTTGGTCAGATGTGACATCATTTTAAGTGTGACATTTTGAAGTGTTACATCAGAAATATATCCAGAAATAGTCCAGAAATCGGTCAGAAGGTAAGAATAATCACTGTCTTCTAATTTTACTTGCCTTTCTTTTACCTTGCTCTTTAACCATGCTCACATTTGCCCTCACCATTTTTGCTCCACTAATCTTCACTCTCCTTCGCTATCCCCAAACCCCTGCAAGCTCGAACCAAATAACTGTCTCCCTGTTATGAATGTGCTAGAGATGGTTTCTGAGCAGAGGCTCCCTCTGGTGGTTACAGACAGTACTGAACCTTCCAGCGAGGAATGGCAATCTGGGATCACTGACTGGACTGATATAAGGGAGGTTCCCTCCCATGATGGTCCCGGTGATCAATTGTTCTTGTCTCAATTGTGGTTCCTGGTTCATTTGGAAGTTTGCTGGAGTCTTGCCTGCATCTCCTGCTTTCAGATAAGATATTTTCTGCTTTTCTTTTTGTGCTTGCTTTTTGCATAGTTTTCTGCACTTTTGTGGAGGTCAGCCGGGTCTCCTCCTGGGGCCTGTGCTCCTCTCAGTTTATCTGTAGCCACTGTTATTTGTTCATTTGCTTTTTCCTGTTTTTTCAGTGGCTGCGGCTTAGTTTTTTACACCAGAGATCTGATTTAGGTGGTGGAGATCGTGTGATCTCAGGTGTTTTTGCAATCAGAAGAGTTGGTATTTTTTTATGGTTTTTTGTTGGATTGCAGTCAGAATTCTTTCCTGTACTTTTCTGTCTAGACAGATTGGGCCCCAGCGTTTGCTCATTCTATTTTCTGTCTGTGTCCGTGCTTTCTTCTTGTCTAACCGCCATTACATGTTTGGGGGCTTCCTATTTTCTTTGGGGATCTGCTCCGGGGCAGAGAGCTTTCATCTTTCTGCCTTTAGGTGTAGTTATCTCTCAGGCTGTCACGAGGCGTCTAGGATCAACGTAGGAACGCTCCACGGCTACCTCTAGTTGTGTGGTTAGTTCAGGTTAATGCAATCCAATAGGTTCCAGCCTCTCTGGTGTATTGCCGTTTTTGCTTTTTCTCCTCAGCTACCTAAACATAACATCTCCCCCTCTCTCTTACTCTCCCACATCGCCTCATCTGCAGACCTGCTTCTTAACCTCAGACCTCTCCCACTAAAATATAACGTAAGCCGGTCACTCTCCTTCACCCATCTGCTTTCCCTTTCTCTGCTTCTTCTCATTGCTGGCGACATATCCCCGAATACTGGCCCCCCCTGTCCCATACATCCCACTAATCCTCACCCTTATACTTCTCACAGTAAGAGAAACTACCGCAATCCCTCACACTGAAAATCTGTGCCACTGACCCCTACCCCCCAGCTTCCTCTCTCTGGAGCACTTGAAACGCCCGCTCCGTCTGCAACAAGCTCCACGTGATCCACGATCTCTTTACTTCCTGCAACCTCTCCTTCCTGGCCCTCACTGAGACCTGGCTGACGCCCCCTGACACGGCCTCCCCTGCTGCACTGAGTTCCGATGGCCTCCACTTCACCCACACTCTTCGCTCTGGTAACAGACATGGTGGAGGCGTGGGTTTCCTTCTTTCTAATAACTGCTCCTTCAACCCTATTCAACCCTCACCCTCCCTCATCCTCCCTTCCTTTGAGGTCCACTCGGTTTGTATCTACTCTCCCTCTAATCTCCAAATGGCCGTCATATACCGACCACCGGGCTCAGCCACTGCTGTTATGAATGTGCTAGAGATGGTTTCTGAGCAGAGGCTCCCTCTGGTGGTTACAGACAGTACTGAACCTTTCAGCGAGGATTGGCAATCTGGAATCACAGACTGGTCTGATATAAGAGAGGTCCCTCCCATGATGGTTGCCGGTGATCAATTGTTCTTTTCTCAATTGTGGTTCCTGGTTCATTTGGAAGTTTGCTGGAGTCTTGCCTGCATCTCCTGCTTTCAGATAAGATATTTTTTGCTTTTCTTTTTGTGCTTGCTTTTGCATTGTTTTCTGCACTTTTGTGGAGGTCAGCCAGGTCCCGTCCTGGGGCCTGAGCTCCTCTCAGTTTATCTGCAGCCACTGTTGTTTGCTCATTTGCTTTTTCCTGTTTTTTCAGCGGCTGCAGCTTGGTTTTGTTCACACTGAGATCTGATTTAGCGGGTGGCGAGATCGTGTGATCTCAGTATTTTTGTAATCAGAATTTTGGATTTTTGTAGGGTTTTCTGGGTTGCAGAAAGTAATCTCTCCTTTCCTATCCTATTTAGTCAGCTTGTGGCCCCAGCGTTTGCTCAATCTATTTTCTGCCTATGTTTGTGTTTTCATCTTGTCTAACCGCCATTATATGTTTGAGGGCTTCCTATTTTCTTTGGGGATCTGCTCCGGGGCAGATAGCTTTCATCTTTAGGTGTAGTTGTCTCTCAGGCTGTGACGAGGCGTCTAGGATCAACGTAGGAACGCTCCACGGCTACCTCTAGTTCTGTCGTTAGTTTAGGAATCTGCAACCCATCAGTTACCAACATCTCAGGTGTTCTGCTGCCCTGCTGTTGTTCCTGTCCTCCTCAGCTACCGAAACACAACAGTATCACCGGCCATAACTGAAAATTATATGGTACTCACAGAAGGGAAAAATAGTGTGGAAAGAAAAAAGTTGTCAGAGTTGTCAGAGATTTTTTTTTTTCTGTCTGTTGCATTTTTTCCCTCTTTTTCTCCGAGTGCTGAGGAGGATTTTTTTTTTCTTTTCAATGGAGTTTGCACAGTTGTCTGGCCGTGTGGATCAGCTTGCCACTGAGGTTCGGAGTATTGCTACCTATCTTGCTAGGTTGCCGGTCGTGGAACCTAAGATTCCCATGCCAGATTTGTTTTTAGGGGATCGGGCTAAATTTCTGAATTTCAAAAATAACTGTAAGTTTTTTGCCTTAAACCTAAGTCCTCAGGTAACGTAGCACAGCAGGATCAAATTGTCATCTCTCTCCTGCGCGGCGATCCTCAGGATTGGGCTTTTTCCCTGACACCTGGGGATCCTGTTTTGAATGATATTGATGCATTTTTTCTGGCTCTGGGGTTATTGTACGATGAACCTAATGTCACTGATCAAGCTGAAAAAACCTTGTTGGCATTAAATCAGGGTCTTGAAGACGCTGAGTTGTACTGTCAGAAATTCCGAAAGTGGGCAGTCCTGACCATATGAAATGATGATGCTTTGGCAGCCCTTTTTCGGAAGGGGCTGTCAGAGAATGTAAAGGATGTTATGGTGGGATTCCCTGCTCCCTCTGGTCTCAATGATTCTATGTCATTGGCTATTCAAATTGACAGATGTTTGCGTGAGCGCAGAGGTATGCGTGAGATAGTGTTGCCTTGTGAGCCAGCTTCTGAGCCCATGCAGTGTAATAGAATGACTTCTGGGGCACAGCGTCATGAGTTTCGAAAGCGCAATGGGTTATGTTTCTACTGTGATGACACCTCTCATGCTATTTCAGTCTGCCCTAAGCGGGGAAGACGCTTTGCACGCTCAGTTGTCTTGGGTAGTGTTCAGACTAAATTTCTGTTGACTGTTTGTCACGCTGATACTGCATACAGGAGGTCTGGGGTCTATGCTGACCCTAAGCTGGGGTCCTGACTAATCTCTCTACCTGGAGGTACTGTTGATGTTACAGAGGTCCAGGCCGCTAGCGTAATCCCTACCTCCTGAGGATCCCTGAACCTCAGTGATCCAGTCCTGAGAAGGACCCTGATCACAACACCGGGGACTGGTAGGTATATGCCTAAACACAGTAATAAACGAACGAGACAGTACAAGGGGTAAACTAAAATCCACCTTGCATACAAAAGTCATACCACAGGAAACAGAGGGGACACCAACGGGTACGGAGATAAATGATAAAGCGAGGAGGGAAAAAAGACCACACAGGTACTCTTAACTTCAGCCTTCACCATACAACGATCCGCTCTGCTGGTCTGCATGAATGCTTTCACCGACACTTCCCCAGCAGACAGGCAGGTATTTGAAGGAAACCAATTACCACAACATTAATTGCAGCTGAGCGAGGCTGGTCTAGTCCAGCACAGAGAGAGGAAGAATTAACTCCCTCTCTGCCGAAAAACACCCAGCACCAGAAACTCAGCTGTGAGAAGTCAGGGTGTGCAATCGCGACGATCTTCGCAGCGACACACCCGTGACACTGTTACCCTGATTTGCTCCCTGTCCACATTTTCGGCTCAGGCTTTTGTTGATTCAGGAGCAGCTATTAACCTGATGGATTTTGACTTTGCCAAACGTTGTGGGTTTCCTATGGTATCCCTGCGGAAGTCTATTCCCCTACTGGGCATTGATTCTACCCCTTTGGTGGAGAATAAACCCCAGTTTTCTACTCGGGTGATAATGAGGGTTGAACCAGATCATCAGGAGAGTTGCAAATTTCTGGTGCTGCATAATCTGCATGACATTATTGTACTAGGTTTCCCTTGGTTACAGTCTCATAATCCTGTTTTGGATTGGAAATCTGTGTCTGTGACCAGTTGGGGCTGCCAATGTGTTAATGCTGACACTCCTGTTTTTTCTGCCTCTCCAAAGTCTCAGGATCTTCCTGACTTTTTGACTGATTTTTCGGATGTATTTAGTGAAAGTAAATCTGCATCTTTGCCCCCTCAGAGGAGCTACGATTGCGCTATTGAATTAGTGCCTGGTGGTAAATTTCCTAAAGGTCGCCTTTTTAACTTGTCTGTACCTGAACACGATGCTATGCGATCTTATATCAAGGAGTCATTGGAGAAGGGTCATATCAGACCATCCTCTTCACCCATGGGTGCCGGTTTTTTCTTTGTGGCCAAAAAGGATGGTTCATTGAGGCCATGTATTGATTATCGTCTCTTGAATAAGATCACTGTGAAGTATCAATATCCATTACCCTTGATTTCTGACCTGTTTTCCAGGGTGAAATGTGCTAGTTGGTTTACCAAGCTTGACCTCAGGGGGGCGTATAACCTTATTCGCATTAAGCACGGGGATGAATGGAAGACGGTGTTTAATACCCCAGAGGGGCATTTTGAGTACCTAGTGATGCCCTTTGGGCTCACTAATGCTCCTTCCGTCTTCCAATCCTTCATGAATGATATTTTCAGGGATTTTGTGGATAAATTTCTGATTGTTTATTTAGATGATATCTTAATTTTTTCCAATGACTGGGACTCTCATGTGAAACATGTTCGGACTGTGTTCCAGATTTTGAGAGAGAATGCACTGTATGTGAAGGGATCAAAGTGTCTTTTTGGCGTACAGAAGATCTCATTTCTGGGATTCATTTTGTCTCCGTCTGTTATTGAAATGGACCCGGTCAAGGTTCAAGCCATCTGTGATTGGGTCCAACCTTCTTCATTGAAGGTTCTTCAGAGATTTTTGGGTTTTGCCAATTTTTATCGTAAATTTATTGGTAATTTCTCCGGTATTGTTAAACCATTGACTCATTTGACCAAAAAGGGTTCTGATGTGGTTAATTGGCCTCCTGAGGCAGTCTCTGCATTTCAGGAACTTAAGCAGAGATTCACTTCTGCTCCTGTTCTACGGCAGCCTGATGTTTCTCTACCGTTTCAGGTGGAGGTTGATGCCTCTGAAATTGGGGCAGGTGCCGTTTTGTCCCAAAGAGATCCAGAGTCCTCTAAGAGTAACCCTTGTGCCTTTTTCTCTCGAAAATTTTCTCCAACTGAACGTAATTATGACGTGGGTAATCAGGAGTTATTGGCCATGAAGTGGGCCTTTGAAGAGTGGAGACATTGGCTGGAAGGAGCCAAACATCAGGTGGTGGTCCTCACGGACCATAAGAATCTGGTTTATCTCGAATCAGCAAAGCGACTTAATCCTAGACAGGCCAGGTGGGCCTTGTTTTTCACACGTTTTAATTTTGTGGTTTCTTTTCTTCCTGGCACTAAGAATGTTAAGGCAGATGCCCTCTCGAGGAGTTTCTTTGCGGACTCTCCTGAGTTACCTGATCCTACTGTTATTTTGAAAGAGGGTGTAGTTCTTTCCGCCATCTCGCCCAATTTGAGACTGGCTCTGGAAGGGTGTCAAGAGGATAAACCTGAGCGCTGCCCTATTGGGAAATTGTTTGTCCCAGACCAGTGGAAGAAGAGTGTGATGTCTGAGATTCATTGTTCCGCGGTGGCTGGTCATCCCGGGATTTTTGGTACCAGAGACTTGGTGAGTCGGTCCTTTTGGTGGCCTACTTTGTCTCGTGACGTCAGGGAATTTGTGCAGTCCTGTGGGACTTGCTCTCGTTCCAAGCCTTGCTCTCTCTCTAGTGGTTTGTTAATGCCATTACCTGTGCCCAAGAGGCCATGGACAGATATCTCTATGGATTTTATTTCCGACCTCCCTGTTTCTCAGAGAATGACCGTTATATGTATGTATATAGGTCCATTGAACCTACTGATAAGGTACTTATGATGTACAACAAAAAGATACTGAAACCTCTTGGGACATGCAAACTGAAGGTTAGTAACCCATGCAACAGAAAGAGTTATAGAGCCCAATTTACAGTGCTGCAGGGTGGTGACCACATACCGTTACTAGGTATAAAAGCAGTTCAGGCAATGGACTTAATAAAGGTACAATTCCATAACATTATGTCTGTGGAAGTCAAACAGAGTATGAAGGATATCCCAAAAGCAGACAGCAATCTAGATTTACAGATTATAAAAACACAGTATGCGGATGTATTAGAGGGTGATGGATGTTTGAAGGAAAACACAAATTGGAAATTGATAACACAGTACAACCTACCAGATTACCGACAAGAAAAGTGCCTGTAGCGCTACTTCAGCCATTGAAAGAAGAACTACAGGATTTAGAAAAGCAAGGCATGATAGAAGTCGTCCATCAGAGCACAGACTGGATAAGTAGTTTGGTCATAGTGCAGAAACCATCAGGAAAACTAAGAATTTGTATCGATCCCAAACCACTCAACAAAGCTCTCAAAAGGAATCACTATCCGATGCCTACAATAGAGGATGTGCTACCAGATTTATCAAAGGCAAAAATATTTTCAGTTTGTGACGTAAAAAATGGATTTTGGCATGTGGAACTGGATGAAGAATCCAGTTTATTGACAACGTTTTCTTCTCCATTTGGTCACCGTAAATGGCTGAGAATGCCCATGGGACTGACACCAGCTCCAGAAATATTTCAGCAGAAGTTGATGCAAGCTTTGGAAGGACTCCCAGGGGTAAAGACGATAGCAGATGATATATTAATAGTGGGAGAAGGTGACGATATGCAATCTGCAATAAAGAATCACGATACAAGGATGCTACGATTTTTAGATAGGTATAGAGAAAAAAGGATAAAGTTGAACTTGGAAAAGTTGAAACTGAAAATGACGGAAGTGCCATATATAGGACATCTTCTAACCTCAAATGGAGTGAAAGTGTATCTAGAAAAGGTGAAGGCGATACAAGAGATGCCTACCCCAACAGATGTGTGTGGAGTACAAGATTTTTGGGCATGGTGAATTATCTGTCCAAGTTTTGCAAGAATCTATCAGACATGTGTGAGCCAATGAGACAGCTAACTCACAAAGATGTGTTGTGGGAATGGACAGAAGCACAGGAGATGGCTTTCCAATCAGTAAAGACAGCCATTGCAGATACAGCAACCTTAAAATATTTTGATCCACAGTTAGAGGTGGTAGTCCAATGTGATGCGTCAGAAAAAGGCCTAGGTGCCACAGACCGGCAACCAATCACATTTGCAAGCAAAGCGCTAACACCACAGAGCAGGGATATGCCCAAATCGAAAAGGAGTTACTAGCTGTGGTGTTTGGAATGGAAAGGTTTCATCAGTACACATACGGTCGACAGGTAACAGTACAGTCAGATCACAAACCGTTGGAGAGCATTACAAAAAAACCACTACTAAATGCACCAAAGAGACTGCAGCGCATGCTTCTGCGACTTCAAAAATATGATTGTGAAATTGGATATTGTCCAGGAAAAGACTTGTTGATTGCAGATACTCTAAGCAGAGCGTACTTACCCAACTCAGAGGATAAAGGACAAGAAATGGACAACATCAATATGTGTGATTATCTTGCAGTATCTAAAGATAAACTGGAACAAATACAGACCTTCACAGAAAAAGATAAAACACTACAGATATTAAAAACTGTGATACTGCAGGGCTGGCCAAAATATAAGCAGCATGCTCCAAAGGAAGTTGCTCCATTCTTCCATATACGAGATGAACTGTCAGTACACCAAGGAATCATCATAAAGGGAGAAAGGGCAGTGATACCGGAGACTCTGAGAAGAGACATACTACAGAAATTACACTCGTCCCACTTGGGCATTGAAGGATGTTTGCGGCGAGCAAGAGAATCAGTTTATTGGCCGGGTATGAATGATCACATAAAAAGTTACATAGCACAATGTGAGATATGTGCGTCCGGAGGGGATAAACAACCGAAAGAGCCATTGCAACCGCATGCCGTTCCAAATAGACCATGGTCAAAAATAGGAATAGATTTGTTCACATTGGAGGAAAGAGAATACCTGGTAACTGTGGACTATTTTTCTAACTTTTGGGAAGTGGACCATTTGAAGGATACAAGAGCAAGAACAGTTATTAAAAAACTCAAGGCTCATTTTGCCAGATATGGGATTCCAGAGATTGTTTTTACTGATAATGCTGCTCAATTTAGGTCAGAAGAGTTCAAGGAGTTCAGCAAGTTATGGGAATTTGAACACAATACATCATCTCCTGGATATCCTCAAAGCAATGGCAAAGCGGAATCAGCGGTGAAAACAGCAAAGAAGTTGATTAAGAGAGCGAAACAGGCAGGGACAGATGTATATCTATCTATACTGGACCACAGAAACACACCTTCCCAAGGTCTAGACAGCAGCCTAGCACAGAGGCTTCTGAGTAAACAGACAAGGACACTCATACCAACAGCTAGTCATCTTCTGAAGCCAAATCTGGTGAGGGGAATGAGGTCAAAACTAAAGAAAAATCAGGATAGACAAGCGTTTTATTATAATCAGTCGGCAAAAGATCTACCAGAACTGAGACAAAATGACAACATCAGGATGCAGCCGAGCAAATATGACAAACAATGGAGAAAAGCAAAGGTGCTCCAGAAACTAGGACCTAGATCCTACGAAATTGTGACAGAGGAGAGAAGAAAACTAAGGAGAAATCGGAGACATCTGAGGAAAACGCAAGAAGGATCTGATACATGGTCATATGAACAGTATCCTCATATCCAAGATGAGGAAACAGCAAGTCTAAGCAGAGTGGCTACAGGGATGGCCCAGGTTCAGAGTGGAGATTCTGGTCGGAGACAGGCAATACCAGATGCGGTAACGCCCGAATCGAGAGAAACCACCGAATAGTGGCAATAACGCATCGTATGTTACTAGATCGGGCAGAATGATCACAAAGCCAGCACACCTCAAGGACTATATATACAACCAAGTATTTTAAAGTATCTTAATAGCATGATGCTTGCCAGTTATGTTTGTCACCAATATCTGGAATATTGAAATGTTCACATGTATGTTAGTTATATTAGCTTAGTTATTTCTTCAGTTAAAAGACAAAGGATGTAGCAATATGTTATATGCTGAGCCGCCTCTAGGGGTCTCACTACCTGGATGTATTGAGAGGATAGAAAGGAGGGACTCGTTGGTAAGAGCTCGAGACAGGAAGCATTCATGTAATGGTGGCTGAGAGAACCTGCACACAATAAAGTAACCCGTTACCACAATCGTGTCAGAGGCATAAACGAGAAACAGAACAGCACCTGAGGGGTTTCAAATACTTGGAAGAAAGGTCGGGGTCACCTGTATCCATGGGGACACTAAGGATTATCCAGTGGCCAGGGTAATCTTTGAGACTGGCTGGGACATTGCGGGACAGGATGTCGCTATAATCCCTAATTTGTCGTGTCCAGTGGTCATAGGTCGGGACTCTAAACTGTTCTCTGGCTTGTGGGACAGGGGAGTTCCTCTACAGCAGGAGGGAGGCCTGTCTACTGTTGGGGTGGCAGACATTGGGACAGTGACGCCTCCCAAAACTGACGAGTCAGACGGTGACACAGGAGGAAAGGATGTGTCTGCCCAACTTACTGACATGATGTCCCCTGAAATGTATGACAGAAGAACCAATGACGATGTGGTAGATAAGACCTTTGGAATGGACACCCGGTTAGAGGGTAACTGGAGGGTCCACGAGAGTGACTCCTGTGCAGACTGTGACTCGACCGCAAGGGAAAGTGAGTGCAGTAAGCTGGAGCTCGTTGAAGTTACCGGGAGTCGTGGGACAGTGGAAACTGCGGATGCAGGAACAGGCGGAACTCTGGAGAGGCAGAGTGTGCGTGGGCAAGAGTGCTCAGCCGAAATTTTAATTAAAGAAGTGATGGTGCGACATGTGCTGGCTAAAAGAGAGCAGGACCATGAGATAGAGCTGTTTAAAGAAACAGTGAAAGAGACAGTCGAGCGAGAAAGGGTCCTGAGACAAATGATTGAGCACAAAGTGGAGGAGCTGGAGAAGGAAGTCTCTAAGCTCAGAGATCATCTGTCAGCATGTCAGAGTATGAACAAGGCTCTATGGAAAGAGATGGAGATGCTCAGAGAGGCCCAAGAGAAACATCAGCAGGAGCTTCTCCAGAGAGAGGAGAAGTGTCGCTGCTTGGCAGAAGAGCGAGATAGACTTCTCCGAGAGCTCAAGATAGAGGAGGAGACTAGTGCCCAGCTCCAGAAATCTATGGGAGAAGAAATCCAGCAAGGGAAGTGCCATGCAGATGGACACACAAGGGAGAGCAATGTCTTGGAAAACTGTACTAACGCTCAGGACGAGGAGGTCCAACAGTCTGTCCAAGAAGGTGACGGGTCGGTTTTCAAGTGTGTAATAGAGATACCAGAAGACATGCGAAAAGTGTGTGCCAGTGAGGAGGTGCATGAGGCCTTTAGAAAGGCAGTAGAAGTATCTAGTGTGAACTGGGTGCCAGAGATGAAACAGTTGGTCATACTGTCGACTAGGGAAGTCACAATGAAGCGGGTGGCTATCCTGAGGGACATGCACCTACATTGTCTCCGCACGAAGCAAATGATACTGTTGAGAAATCACGAAGCCACTCGACGTCTGGAGCAAGCAAGAAAGGATCAAAGTCAGCTTGGATTGATGGAAGACATCATTCAAGTGCCCAGAGGTCTGGTGAAGAAAGTCATCGGAAGACTTGGGAAAGTGATGCAGGAGATGGTGAATAAGGCTGGTGTGAAGAGAGTCAGGATTCCGGCTGATGACGAAGTCCAGGTAGTGGGTGAAGATGGGATGGTTCCGTTCCTCATTGTCGGATCCATGGAGAGCCTTGGGAATATCCGGATGCTCCTGGAGTATCGTGTGTTGTACCTGAGAGAAGTAGAGCAGCTACGACTTGAGAGGGAGCAGGTCAACAGAAACCTGCAGGAAATGGAAAGAAGATGGCCGCCACCTTCAACCCGTGGTATTGAGAGGCGAAGAGGTTCGCTTAAGACTACAAGTCCTCAAGCTGGAGCTAATACAGGAAATAGGTCGCCTGATGGAAGAGGTAGAAGTAGTGATGCCTCAGTTAGCTCAGTGATGAGTGACCTAAGCAGGAGAACCTGTAGTAGACAAAATGAAAAGGACTAAGACCAGACACGACGTATGGGTGCAAGTGAATTGCAACGCCGTACTGACCGCTTGGGATGCGGGTGGTCTGACAGGGGGGCCTCGTCAGCAAAATATGTGACAAAGAGATCAGTAGCAGGGTCCGACTTAGAGAGACGGTTTGACTGGCAGAGACGACCGAGAAGGATCTCTGGTCGGGTAACAAGTGTTCAACCCCACAAGTTTGAACAGAGAGGGGAGGTATGTGGTGTAGTAACCCCTAATGCCGCTAGGGGGCACTGTGTATGCTCCTCGGGATATGCATGGAGGCATGTGATGGATGGACGGTATGTATCGCAGAGGTGGGTGGCCCTGTGATGGAAGCCTGGGCCTGTTTTGCTCAGCAGATCTACTTCTGAGAGTTTTGCTATACATTGGGAGGCTTCCAGGTGACTTGGAGAGCTGGGTGGGTCCAGTCACCTACAAACCCACCCAAGAGGTATGTGTCTGAATACCCAAGATAAAGCCTGTAGGTGTTTATGTGTATCAAAAGGACCTGTGGTGAGGTCATGACCATGTGACCTAACCATGTGATTCCTGACCTCACCTGTGGGCGGGGTTATGGGTATGTAACAGAAGTCTGTTTGGCACCTGAGTGTCACGGGTGTGTCGCCACGAAGATCGTCACGATTACACAGCCTGACTTCTCGCAGCTGAGTTTTTGGTGCTTTGTATTTTTCGGCAGTGAGGGAGTTAATTCTCTCTCCCTGTGCTAGATGAGGCCCAGCCTCGCCCAGCTGCAGTCAATGCTGCAGAAGTGGGACTCCTTCAAATACCTGCCAGTCTGTTAGGGAAGTTGTCGGTGAAAGCATTCCTTGCAGACAAACAGAGCGGCTTGTGGTATTTTGGAGTTTGGAGTGAAGTGTACTTAGTGTGGTTTTTTCCCTTCCTCGCTTTATTATTTATCTCATTACCCGTTGGTGTTCCCTCTGTTGTTGTGGTGCAAGTTTTTGTATGCAAGGTGTTTTTTTGGTTTTCCTCTTGCACTGTCTCGTTCGTCTAGTACTGTGTGTTGGCTTATATTATCCTGTCCCCTGTTGTTGTGATCGGGGTCCTTCTCAGGACTAGATTACTGAGGTTCAGGGATCCTCAGGAGATAGGGGTTACGCTGGCGTCTGGACCTCTGTACCTTTAACAGTACCTCCAGGTAGAGGGATTAGTTAGGGCCCCAGCTTAGGGTCAGCTTAGGCCCCTGACCTCCTGTACGCAGAGACTGCGTGACATTTTCACCGACCGACAAAAGATTCTCTACAGCTACCATGGATCCAGTAGCCAGTCTTGCTCGGCAGTTGCAGAGTTTGTCCATGGAGCTGGCGGACGTTAAATCCAAGGTTTTGTATCCCCCGGAGCAAGCCGGACCAGAACCTAAAGTAGCTCTCCCTGAGAGGTTCACTGGGGGGCGGGACAAGTTTTTTGTTTTCCGGGAGGCATGTAAATTGTACTTTCGGCTGCGGCCTCGGTCATCGGGGAGTGAAGAACAAAGGGTGGGAATTATCATCTCGCTCCTACAAGGGGACCCACAATCATGGGCGTTCTCTCTTCCCCGGGCTCCCGGCTCTCCAGTCAGTGGATAGGTTTTTTGTTGCTCTGGGTCTCGTATATGATGACCCGGATCGGATCTCCCTTGCTGAATCTAAGTTACGTAGGATCCAGCAGGAAGATCGTCCGGCGGAGGAATTCTGTTCGGAGTTCCGTAGGTGGGCCACGGACACCCAGTGGAATGACCCGGCTCTTAGGAGCCAGTTTTGTCAAGGTTTATCTGACAAATTAAAGGATGTGTTGGCACAGTATGACCCTCCCGCGTCACTGGAAGCCGCTATGGCCCTTGCTATTCGCATTGACAGACGGCTTCGAGAGAGGTGCGGGGTAACTCCGCCCCCTGTGATGACTCCACCTTCTTCAAGGGTCCCTTATATGGAGGTTCCCCTGGTCAGTCCAGAGGAGCCTATGCAATTAGGAGGGACATCATTTCGGGGGAGGGGACCAGCGGTGCACCACAAGACAGGAAGGTGTTTCTTCTGCGGGAGAAAGGGACATTTTATTGGGGGGGTGTCCATCCCGTCCTTTGCAGAATAAAGGGTCGTCGGAAAACTATTGATCCCAGGTTGTGTGGTGGACGGCAATCTGGGAGTAGGTATTTCATCCCTAGGTTCATCTCAGTTTCTCGTACCAGCGGAGGTGGTGGTGGGTACGAGAACTGAGAGGATATCTGTTCTTCTGGATAGTGGGGTCGGGGCTAATCTGGTGGACGTTCGGTTTGCCCGGGTTCAAGGTATGTGATTGAGTGTGTTGGCTAAACCCATCCCCATATTCTCGATCGACGCCAGGCCTCTTGGTCAGGGAAGTTTTTTGCAAGCTGTGCATAACGTAAAACTTCTAGTGGGAGCGATACATAAAGAACTGTTGTCTTGTTACGTGTTGAAGGGTCTTCCCACTCCAATAGTGTTGGGCCTTCCTTGGTTAACTAAGCATAACCCTGTTATTAATTGGCAATCCAGAGAGATAAGCCAATGGAGTGAATTCTGTAATAAAAACTGCATGAATACGGTCATCGGTGCGGTCACTCCTAGGGTCTTACCTCCATTTCTGGCGGACTTTGAGGATGTATTCTCAGAGAAAGGGTGTCAGGAACTACCTCCTCATCGCGTGTATGACTGTTCTGTAAAACTGCTCCCTGAGGCCAAGTTACCTAAATCTAGGTTGTATAACCTATCTGGTCCAGAGAGGCAGGCCATGAAGGATTATATTTCTGAAAGTCTGGCTAAGGGGCATATTAGACCTTCATCTTCCCCGGTGGCTGCGGGGTTCTTCTTTGTGAAGAAGAAAGATGGAGGCCTACGCCCTTGCCTGGATTTCCGTGAACTTAATCGGATTACGGTCCGAGATCCGTATCCGCTCCCACTTATTCCCGATCTCTTCAATCAGATCGTGGGCGCCAAATGGTTCTCTAAGTTGGATCTCAGGGGGGCGTACAATCTGATTAGGATGAAGGAGGGGGATGAGTGGAAGACGGCGTTTAACACTCCGGAGGGGCATTATGAGAACCTTGTCATGCCATTCGGTCTGACTAATGCCCCGGCGGTGTTCCAACACTTTGTAAATGACATTTTTCGCCGCCTGGTGGGACAGTTTGTTGTCATATATCTGGATGATATCTTAATTTACTCGCCGGATCTTGTGTCTCATCAGGAGCATGTTAGGCAGGTGTTACAGATCTTGCGGGATAATAAACTGTACGCCAAATGGGAAAAGTGTGTGTTCGCCGTACAGGAACTCCAGTTTTTAGGCTTCCTGGTGTCAGCATCCGGTTTTCGTATGGACCCTGGGAAAGTGCGGGCAGTTCTTGAGTGGGATCTGCCAGAGAATCTTAAGGCACTACAACGTTTCCTGGGGTTTGCTAATTATTACCGGAAATTTATTCGTAATTTCTCGTCCATGGTTAAACCTCTCACAGACATGACAAAAAAAGGGACAGATTTTTCTAGGTGGTCTGACAAGGCTTGTCAAGCATTCTCCTCCTTGAAAAAATGTTTTGCCTCGGCACCCATACTCATTCAACCTGATGCATCACAGCCGTTCATTGTAGAGGTAGACGCTTCCGAGGTAGGGGTGGGAGCAGTATTGTCACAGGGTTCGTCCCCTGGTAAGTGGCATCCGTGCGCCTTTTTCTCTAAAAAATTGTCGTCCGCTGAGAGGAATTACGATGTCGGCAATAGGGAACTCTTGGCCATTAAGTTAGCTTTTGAGGAGTGGCGCCATTTTTTGGAGGGGGCAGTCCATCCGGTCACCGTCATCACCGATCACAAGAATCTGCTATATCTGGAGTCCGCAAAATGTCTGAATCCCAGACAAGCTAGGTGGTCGTTGTTTTTTACCATGTTTAATTTTGTCGTCCCATATCGTCCTGGGTCAAAAAATGTAAAGGCGGATGCCTTATCTCGTAGTTTCCCTGGGGCCGGGAATATGGATGACCCGATTCCTATCCTTCAGGAGGGGGTGGTGGTGTCGGCAGTATGCTCTGAGCTTGAGGAGGAGGTATTGGAGGCTCAGGAGGACGCCCCTGTTGGACCTTCAGGGAGACTATTTGTTCCAGATCAGTTGCGACAAAAGGTGATCGAGGCACACCATAACTCAGCTTTGGCAGGACACCCAGGGAGTAAAGCAACTGTGGATCTCCTCTCGCGTCGGTTTTGGTGGCCTAACTTACATAGGGAGGTGGTAACTTTTGTCGCGTCCTGTGGGGCTTGTGCGCGCTCTAAGACCCCACATACCCGTCCGTCTAGGGCCCTCTTACCTTTGAAGATCCCAGAGCGTCCTTGGACTCATCTGTCCATGGACTTTATTACGGACCTCCCGCCGTCTTCGGGTAAAACGGTCATACTCGTTGTAGTGGACAGGTTCAGCAAGATGGCACATTTCATCGCTCTTCCTGCTCTTCCTAATGCTAAAACTCTTGCGCAGGTGTTCATTGGGGAGATTGTGAGGCTTCACGGGGTACCCTCCGATGTGGTGTCTGATCGGGGGTCTCAGTTTGTGTCCAAATTCTGGAAGGCATTTTGTACACGGCGGGGGATGCATTTGTCATTTTCATCGGCTTTTCATCCTCAGACTAATGGTCAGACGGAACGTCTGAACCAGAGCTTGGAGACATATCTCCGGTGTTTTGTGTCAGAGAACCAGGAGGATTGGGCTTCTTTCTTGCCTCTGGCAGAGTTTGCTCTTAATAATAGGCGGAGCGAGTCCACTGGTAAGTCCCCGTTTTTTGGGGCATATGGTTTTCACCCCCAGTTTTGTACTTTCAGTGGGGGGGGCTCTTCGGGGGTTCCTGAGGAAGAACGATTTTCGTCATCACTCGCTTCAGTGTGGAGAGGGGTGCTGAATAATCTGAATACTATGGGGAACCGATACAAACGTATGGCTGATAGGAGGAGAGTGTCTGGTCCGGACCTAAGTGTGAATGATCAGGTATGGTTGTCTACCAGGAATATAAAACTTAAGGTTCCCTCCTGGAAACTGGGTCCCAGGTTCATTGGGCCGTACAGGATCAGTTTTATAATTAATCCGGTGGCATTTCGTCTTGACCTCCCCCCTACGTTTAAAATTCACAACGTGTTCCACAGATCGTTGCTTAAGAGGTATGTGGCGCCGGTGATACCGTCACCTTTACCTCCTCCTCCAGTGGTGGTCAATGGTAACTTGGAGTTTCAGGTATCAAAAGTTATCGATTCACGCTTTAATCGCCGATCATTTCAGTACCTGGTTCATTGGAAGGGGTATGGTCCTGAGGAGAGGATGTGGGTTCCTGCGTCGATATTAACGCAGACCGATTAATTCGGGCCTTCCACACGACTCACCCGGATAAACCTGGCCCTGAGGCTCCGGAGGTCCCTCGTAGAAGGGGGGGTACTGTCACGGGTGTGTCGCCACGAAGATCGTCACGATTGCACAGCCTGACTTCTCGCAGCTGAGTTTTTGGTGCTTTGTATTTTTCGGCAGTGAGGGAGTTAATTCTCTCTCCCTGTGCTAGATGAGGCCCAGCCTCGCCCAGCTGCAGTCAATGCTGCAGAAGTGGGACTCCTTCAAATACCTGCCAGTCTGTTAGGGAAGTTGTCGGTGAAAGCATTCCTTGCAGACAAACAGAGCGGCTTGTGGTATTTTGGAGTTTGGAGTGAAGTGTACTTAGTGTGGTTTTTTCCCTTCCTCGCTTTATTATTTATCTCCTTACCCATTGGTGTTCCCTCTGTTGTTGTGGTGCGAGTTTTTGTATGCAAGGTGGTTTTTTGGTTTTCCCCTTGCACTGTCTCGTTCGTCTAGTACTGTGTGTTGGCTTATATTATCCTGTCCCCTGTTGTTGTGATCGGGGTCCTTCTCAGGACTAGATTACTGAGGTTCAGGGATCCTCAGGAGATAGGGGTTACGCTGGCGGCCTGGACCTCTGTACCTTTAACAGTACCTCCAGGTAGAGGGATTAGTTAGGGCCCCAGCTTAGGGTCAGCTTAGGCCCCTGACCTCCTGTACGCAGAGACTGCGTGACACTGAGAGAGTGTTGTGGGAGTCTGCCAGTGTGCACAGACTTCCCTGTGTCCAGGTGGGACATTACAGAGAGGTCTCTGTGTCTGAGGAGGAGGCTCCAGGCAGGAGCTGAAGTACTGAAGACTTGTATTGCATGTGGCTGTAAGGTTTATGACGTAATAAACCTGATGATTTTTTGGATAAGAAAAGTGTCTCCTGATTGCCTCTGAAGCATCTGAGTTGAAAGCTTACAATATATATAATACAGACCAAAAGTTTGGACACACCTTCTCATTCAACGATTTTTCTGTATTTTCATGACTGTGAAAATTGTAGAATCACACTGAAAGCATCAAAACTATGAATCAACACATGTGGAATTATACATTACACTTTACAAAAAAGTGTGAAACAACTGAAAATATGTCTTATATTTTAGGTTCTTCAAAGTAGCCACCTTTTGCTTTGATTACTGCTTTGGACGCAGAAAAGGTGAATGGATGGACTCTACGTGCCTGGTTCCCACCATGAAGCATGGAGGAGGACGTGTGATGGTATGGGGGTGCTTTGCTGGTGACATTGTTGGGGATTTATTCAAAATTGAAGGCATACTGAACCAGCATGGCTACCACAGCATCTTGCAGCGGCATGCTATTCCATCCGGTTTGCGTTTAGTTGGACCATCATTTATTTTTCAACAGGGCAATGACCCCAAACACACCTCCAGGCTGTGTAAGGGCTATTTGACCAAAAAGGAGAGTGTTGGGGTGCTATGCCAGATGACCTGGCCTCCACAGTCACCAGACCTGAACCCAATCAAGATGGTTTGGGGTGAGCTGGAACGCTCACCGCTTCACTTTTGAATAATCCCCAACAGTGTCACCAGCAAAGCACCCCCACACCATCACACCACCTCCTCCATGCTTCACGGTGGGAACTAGGCATGTAGAGTCCAGACGTTCACCTTTTCTGCATGCAAAGCAGTAATCAAAGCAAAAGGTGGCTACTTTGAAGAACCTAGAATATAAGACATATTTTCAGTTGTATGTATATATGTGTGTGTATGTATATGTGTGTGTATATATATATATATATATATGTGAGACAGTGAGAGTATGGGTGTTGAATGGGGTGTACAATTCACCTAGATACTGTGCTGACTGGTATAAGGGAAATGTATGGCTTTGTAAACCTAGTGGTAGAGAAAGGTCACTACACCTAACATTCATTACACACTTGCAGCTCAGGCCTGAAACTACTCAGGTGTTAATTAGGAGACCAGAAGTAGGTGTCTGCGAACACAGTCAGAGAGCTCGCTTAGTCTGGACAAGGAGTCCAAGCACAAGAAGCAGTCTCCAGGAGTATGAGCTGTCTCAGTCTGGGTGCTCGATGTACCCCGGACACAGGAGTAGTCTCAGTGAGAATCCATGCGGATAGATGCTGAATAGGAGGGGAGCTCTCTCAAGTCTGGATGTTGAAGGTGCCTTCAGACACAAGGAGGAGACTCTGTGAAACTCCATGCTGGTAAATGCTGAACATATGTGTTGTTTTGGCCCAGGCTGGTAGAGTCTGGACCCGGATAGATAGGGAAATCTATCTAAGTGTAGTAAGTGGCTAGACAAGCCAAGGTCTTATGTTTATGATTTGTTTTTATCTGTTTGCTGTGGACTTTAATAAAGCTGGTTGCGGCCAGTTGCACCAGAACTGCTGTCTCTGAATGAACTGTTTCTATGCCATTCTGTCTACCCGGACGGCGATCCCAGAGCTATATCCCCTGAAAAGCTTACAATTGGTGGAGTGTGCAGCAGCAAAGGAAAAGTCTGTTGGAGCAGTCTTAAAGAGACAGTGGCCCTAATAGAGTTTGCAGAGAAAAAAAAAAAAAAGTGTCTGCACAGCAAAGCTGAATTTTCTGTGGAAAAGACTGTGGAGTGTGTATGTCTTGAGTGAAGACTGCCGTTGTTGAGACAGAGAAGTCTGACAGCATGGATGACAGCATGGAGGCGCTGTTTGAACAAATGGCGCAAGTTAATGTGCAACATAAGACTGCCGTGGTTGAGACAGATAAGTCCGGCAGTATGGAGGAGCTCGTTGAGTACCTGGTACAGGCCCAGCAGAGCATGCAACTGCAGTGCCAGCAGCAGCAGCAGGAGAATAACCGGTTGTTGGAGCAGATTGCAGCTCTCAGCACCTCGTCCCAGAGTAATGTTGTGAAGGCACCTGCCTTGTCCGCTGTAAAGAAGGCGGTAAGACGGTCCCTGAAAAAGATGACACCTCGTGATGATGTGGAGGTATATCTAACTAGGTTTGAGGGACTGGCAGAGAAGGAGAATCTGCCCCTATCTGAATGGGCCATGATGGTCGCACCCTATCTGATTGGAGAACCCCAAAGGGCCTATGCTGACCTGAGCGAGCAGGACAGCCAAGACTATGCCAAGCTGAAAGCGGAGATTCTTACCCGGCTGGGTGTTACGGTGACAGCCCGTGCCAGGGGAGTTCATGACTGGAGATGCAGTTGGGAGTCTGCAGTCAGCAAACCTGATTATGGAGTTGAAAAGGTGATAGTGAACCGCTACACCCGAGCATGTCCTCCTGAGGTACAGCCAGAGGTCGGACAAGGAGACCACCAGGACGCCAATCGTCTGGTCAGCCTGATGGAGAAGGCCTTCGCCAGCAAAGACTGTCTCCGTGACCAGCCGTCTGAGAGGTCGTCACTTCAGAGTTCCCGGATGCTGAACTCTCGCGGTAAGAGCGTTCCAGCTGTTGGGGACATGGGGTATGCTGATAAGCGGGTTCAGGCCTGAGGGGACATGTGGGTGGAAAAGTGTGATGGACAGTGTTGTAGATGTCGTGAAATTGCAGCCAACTGTCCAATAGAGGGGGAGCCTATGTATTGTGATGTTGGCAGATCCCTCTCTCCCTGCGCAGAGCCTGTGTGTGTGTCCACCTCAGCCGAAGAGACTGGACCACAGGGGTCCCCGGTGGTTGTAAATGACTGCCCAGCACAGGCCCTCTTGGACTCAGAGAGTCCAGTGACTTCCGTATGTGACAGCCTGATTGATAGGGACTTCATCCCTGATAAGCACCTGAGTATGGTGTGCATCCATGGAGACACCAAAGTCTACCAGAGACTGCCGTGGACTTGGTCCCCAAACTCGGGGAGGTTTCATATGAAGGGGGGGTAGTGAAGAACCTGGTGCAACCCGTCATATTGGGTAATGACTTTCCCGGTCTAAGGATCTCTGGGGGAAAAATGTTTCTGATGGACAGTGTGATGAAGCTCCTATTGAGGGTGCGCAGTCATGAGGGGCGGAACACAATGCTAGTGGGCCGTTAAACTTATGTGATAATGATGATGATGATAATGATAATGATGATAATGATGATGATGATCATGATAATGATGATGACCATGATAACGATGCTGATGCTGATAATGATAATGATGATGATCATGACAGTGATGATGATACTGATCATAATCATGATAATGATATTGATAATAATGATGACTGTGATAGTGATGAAATTCCTTTGCAGGTGATGGTGGGAGACGAGGATGGTGGTTCTCGGGAACTGAGTGTCCCTGACTTACCTGTGTCCTGTGACAATTTTGAGAGTGAACAATGGCGAGACCCCACTCTTAAAATGGCACAGGAAAATATAATTGTTCTAAATGAGGTTTCCCAAGAGCCTGGCTCTGAGGAGAGGTTTCCTCATGTTGCCATAAACACTCACCTGTTGTATAGGGACACTGAAGTCCAGGGAGAGGTCGTGAGCCAGCTCCTAGTACCTGAGCTATATGGAAGTATAGTGCTGGGGTTGTCACATGGTCACATACTTGAGGGACCAGATGGTGAAGTTAATGTTGTGGATGACATGTTAACTAAGGTTCCAGATCAGGATGTGAATGAGAATGAATTGTAAACCCTGAAAGTGAGCAGGATGAGAATGAGAATGAATTGTATAACCCTGAAAGTGAGCCAGATGTGGCTGAGAAAAAGGGGTCAGACAAGGATAGTGGTAGTGATAGTGAATCATCTGATGACCATAAAGCAACCAGTGCAAATGAGGAAGGCATGGTAGCAGAGGAGGTTGAGAGTCCTGAGAAGAAAGCTGATGCTGACCTTGCAGCCAGACAGAAGATGGCATCTGAAGATGTTTTACAGTTGGCCGGTTCCCTGGCGAAGACTAGGGTGAAAGGAGGAGAGCTGAGCTTTAAAGGCAGGACTCTGAAACTGAACACAGCACAAGTGGATGCTGTTGAAGATGAGAAGTTATCAATGTATGGTATGGAGCTGCATCATGCCCAGGACTCTAAAGGTAATGCTGCAGAAGTGGAAAAAGCCATGGAAGTGGTGGTCACCAAGCCAGATGTCTCATCAGAAGCTGAGGTCTCAAGTGAAGCTGTGAGGAACAAGACTGAAGATATGGGGACTGACTCTGTCCAGGAATCTGTTTCTGCCGAAGACAGCGGCGTGGACGGGTTACGGTCCGGATCAGTAGCTGCAACTCGTGAAGCTCAGGCTGGAAGTTCGGCGCCCGGAGCCCCAGCAGTGTTCCTGAGTGATACCAAGGATCTGGATAAATCACAAGATGAGATTTTGAGACATCAGGCTGGCGTTGGTGAGCTCAAGCGCACTTTCATGGAGTCTACATCGGAGCCACGTCCCAAACAATGGGAAAAGCGATGTGTCACTCCGTTGCCGCTGCAGACACACGGGAGCTCAGATGGGATGCAGAACGTGGTGGAAGAGAAGAATCCGGCGGGTTCTGAGTATACAAATGCAGCTATCAAGGAGAACTTGAAAGCTGGAATAAATGGAGATATTGGAGACCATAATGATGTGAATGAAGAAGTAGAATGTAAGACTGACAGTAGGGCTTCTGAGCATGTCCTACCAGAAGAGCCTGAAGAAGGGGCTGAAGACATAAAGGACGTCCAACAGGTACAAGATGAATTGATTACTTCTCAGAAAAAACTCCAAACTGTGATGAAGGAGCGTGATGAGAGCCATGAGCATCTTCTGAAGAAGCTCAATGAAGTAAAGAAGGTTCAAGGGGAACTGGAGAAAAAGTGAAAAACCCCCTATACCTTCTGTGATAGTTGGTGACACATGGTCAGTGCACCAGGGACAGGAGGTACGTGAGTTTCTGAGGAAGAATCAGCAGAAGTGTTCTGATGTGCCGGGTCGTACTTCTCTGGCCAGGCACTATATCGAAACTGAGCCCGGCCCTAAGGTCAAGATGAAACCGTGCAGGATACCCGAGGCCCGCAGAGAGCATAGGCCTGGGAGGGTACAGGGTAGTGCGGATGCTTCAGATGAAGAGAAAGCTGATGTTGGCTATGGCTCAGGTGAAGATACAGATGACAGTAGTGAAGATGAAGCTGATGAGGGCCATGACTGGTCCAGAGTTCACTGTCTCTTTTGGATTGTTGACCAGCCCTCCGGTCTGGATGACCAGCCCTCCGGTCTGGAGAAGAGGGGGGGGATATGTGAGACAGTGAGAGTATGGGTGTTGAATGGGGTGTACATTTCACCTAGATACTGTGCTGACTGGTATAAGGGAAATGTATGGCTTTGTAAACCTAGTGGTAGAGAAAGGTCACTACACCTTACATTCATTACACACTTGCAGCTCAGGCCTGAAACTACTCAGGTGTTAATTAGGAGACCAGAAGTAGGTGTCTGCGAACACAGTCAGAGAGCTCGCTTAGTCTGGACAAGGAGTCCAGGCACAAGAAGCAGTCTCCAGGAGTATGAGCTGTCTCAGTCTGGGTGCTCGATGTACCCGGACACAGGAGTAGTCTCAGTGAGAATCCATGCGGATAGATGCTGAATAGGAGGGGAGCTCTCTCAAGTCTGGACGTTGAAGGTGCCTTCAGACACAAGGAGGAGACTCTGTGAAACTCCATGCTGGTAAATGCTGAACATATGTGTTGTTTTGGCCCAGGCTGGTAGAGTCTGGACCCGGATAGATAGGGAAATCTATCTAAGTGTAGTAAGTGGCTAGACAAGCCCAGGTCTTATGTTTATGATTTGTTTTTATCTGTTTGCTGTGGACTTTAATAAAGCTGGTTGCGGCCAGTTGCACCAGAACTGCTGTCTCTGAATGAACTGTTTCTATGCCATTCTGTCTACCCGGACGGCGATCCCAGAGCTATATCTCCTGAAAAGCTTACAATATATATATATATATATATATATATATATTATATATATATATATATGTGTGTGTGTATTTGTGTGTGTGTGTATATACCGTATATGGAGCATTATGTTGGCCCATAAGACACTGGAGCATCATCCATGGGGCCAATCATATACTGGATCATTCTAAATGGGGGACATCAGACACTGGAGCAACATATACGGGGCGCATTATACACTGGAGCATTATGAATGAGGCCCATTATATATGGAGTATTATATTGGCCCATAAGACACTGGAGCATCATTCATGGGGCCCATCATATGACTGGAGCATTCTAAATGGGCCACATCAGACACTGGAGCAGCATATACAGGTCCCATTATACACTGGAGCATTATAAATGGGGCACATTATATACAGTTAGGTCCATATATATTTGGACAGAGACAACATTTATGTAATTTTGGTTCTAAACATAACCACAATGAATTTTAAACAAAACAATTCAGATGCAGTTGCAGTTCAGACTTTCAGCTTTCATTTGAGGGTATCCACATTAAAATTGGATGAAGGGTTTAGGAGTTTCTGCCACCTTGTTTTTAAAGGGACCAAAAGTAATTGGACAATTGACTCCAAGGCTATTTCATGGACAGGTGTGGGCAATCCCTTTGTTATGTCATTCTCAATTAAGCAGATAAAAGGGCTGGAGTTGATTTGAGGTGTGGTGTTTGCATTTGGAAGGTTTTAGTAGAAACAACAGACAAAATATACAAAATAAAAAAATAAAAATTTTTTTTGATTCAGTAATTTTTTATATATTCTTCTGTGTAGAAGATGAATGGCAGACCATTCAGGAATTTGTTTAATATTATACCCATAGATCATCATAAAAATAAATATTAAATAAACATACAACTGTATTTAGATATAAAATATATGTATAAAAGAGAGCGAGGAAAGAAAAGTTTTTCCATATAAAAAACCTTTATTAATAATTCATGGTTAATTAACATAGTAAATAAAAAAACATACCAAAATTTCATAAAGGACCCGTCATATATAAAAAAAATAACCTATACTGCTCAATAATATTGTGCAAATCAGATGTAAAATTAATCTGAACAATAGGAGGCAACCAGATAGACAGTAATATATAACAAAAATAATTAAAAAAATAAAATAAAAAATGAATAAAAATTGTAAAGTTATTTGATGTGAAATCAATATATTGCTAAAATTACACAAAAATTAAAATCACGAAAAAGTGCAAAAAAAACAAGTTGAAAAAAATCACACCTATAATGATTATAAGAACTTAATAAGGTGTAAACATGTGCAACCACTCTACCAAAATTAGGAAAAGTTTTTTTATGTGAAAGATATATAGCATCGGGGAGACACCAGTAATATATATAGAGTATCCCCACCTATAATCTGTTAAACAACCTATGTGCAAATTTTGCAAAATAAGATGTGAAAAGGGGGGGAATTTTTGTGCAATATAGCAGAAATGATTAAAGTGCAAAGAAACAAAGCCTATATAAGCAGAGTATCACAACCCAATCACAAGGGCTTATATAGATAAGTGCAAATGTGTGCAAAAAGCTCAGCCAGAAAGCTTTTTACTACAATATGTGCAAAAACATATGTGCAAGGAATAGCAGCTATTATCCTATATATTGCACTACTCATGTGCTAAAGTGTGTCTCACAATTTCTATAGATCACGGAAGATATAGGAGCAACGTAAGAATACCGCTATCCGAAATCGCAAGGGTTGCCACCCAGGAAAGATACAAATGAGAGCAGATTAATTACCTTTTTTCGGAATTACTCCTTCTTCAGGGTATTGCTGTGAAGGAAACATGCGGTCAAAGGAGCTC
This sequence comes from Oophaga sylvatica, assembly GCA_033576555.1. Classification (NCBI taxonomy): domain Eukaryota; kingdom Metazoa; phylum Chordata; class Amphibia; order Anura; family Dendrobatidae; genus Oophaga; species Oophaga sylvatica. The sequence continues at coordinate 91,232 of JARQOD010001187.1, forward strand.
TCTATGCAGGTGAAACAAGCCATCCTTAAGCTGTAAAAACAGAAAAAACCCATCCGAGAAATTGCTACAACATTAGGAGTGGCAAAATCTACAGTTTGGTACATCCTGAGAAAGAAAGCACTGGTGAACTCAACAATGCAAAAAAAACCTGGGCGACCACGGAAGACAACAGTGGTGGATGATCGCAGAATACTCTCCATGGTGAAGAGAAACCCCTTCACAACAGCCAACTAAGTGAACAACACTCTCCAGGAGGTAGGCGTATCAATATCCAAATCTACCATAAAGAGAAGACTGCATGAAAGTAAATACAGAGGGTTCACTGCATGGTGCAAGCCACTCATAAGCATCAAGAATAGAAAGGCTAGGCTGGACTTTGCTAAAAAACATCTAAAAAAGCCAGCACAGTTCTGGAAGAACATTCTTTGGACAGATGAAACCAAGATCAACCGCTACCAGAAAAGTATGGCGAAGGCGTGGTACAGCTCATGATCCAAAGCATACCACATCATCTGTAAAACACGGCGGAGGTAGTGCAATGGCTTGGGCAAGCATGGCTGCCAGTGGCACTGGGTTACTAGTGTTTATTGATGATGTGACACAGGACAGAAGCAGCCGAATGAATTCTGAGGTATTCAGAGCCATACTGTGTGCTCAGATCCAGCTAAATGCAGCCAAACTGATTGGTCGTCGTTTCATACTACAGACCACCTGATCTCAACCCAATTGAGCATGCATTTCACTTGTTAAAGACTAAACTTCAGACAGAAAGGCCCACAAACAAACAGCAACTGAAAACCACCACAGTGAAGGCCTGGCAGAGCATCAAAAAGGAGGAAACGCAGCGTCTGGTGATGTCCATGAGTTCAAGACTTCAGGCAGAAAAATATTTAGAATTGAGAGTCCTCAGTGGTTGATACCTTTTAATGGTTAACTGAAAAGATGGTAACAAATTGCAAGCTTTCGAGACTACTCAGGTCTCTTTATCAGGCAAAGACTAAAACAAATTATGAAGACTTTGCCAACAAAGGGTTTTCAACCAAGTACTAGAAATGAACATTTTATTTACAATTATTTAATCTGTCCAATTACTTTTGGTCCCTTTAAAAACAGGGTGGCACATGTTAAGGAGCTGAAACTCCTAAACCCTTCATCCAATTTTAATGTGGATACCCTCAAATGACAGCTGAAAGTCTGAACTTCAACTGCATCTGAATTGTTTTGTTTAAAATTCATTGTGGTAATGTCCAGAACCAAAATTAGATAAATGTTGTCTCTGTCCAAATATATATAGACCTAACTGTATGGAGCAGTATATTGGCCCATAAGACACTGGAGCATGATCCATGGAGTCCATCATATACTGGAGCATTCTAAATGGGCCACATCAGACACTGGAGCAGCATATACGGGGCCCATTATACACTGCAGCATTATAAATGGGGCCCATTATATATGGAGCATCATATTGGCCCATAAGACACTGGAGCATCATCCATGGGGACCATTATACACTGGAGCATTATGTGGAGCTCATCATATACTGTATGGAACATTATATGGGACCAATTATGCATGGAGAAATATATGGGGCTCATTATTCTGTATGGCGCACTATGTGGTGGCCATAATACATAATATCAAAATCTATGCAAAAATGATAGCAAAAAGATTGTGCCCCCTGTTATGAATTGGTAGCTGAGGAGGACAGGAGCAAAAAACAGCCAAGGCAGCAGAACACCAGAGAGGTTGGGAACTAATGGGTTGCAGATCCCTAAACTAACTGCACAACTAGAAGCAGCCGTGGGACGTACCTACGGTGACCTAGACACCTCGGCACAGTCGGAGAGTTAGCTACACCTAAAGATAGAAACAGAAAAGCTAAATGCCCCGGAGTAGAGTCCCAAAGGAATAGGTAGCCCCCACACATATAATGGCGGTTAGACAAGACGAAACACAAACGCAGGCAGAAAATATAGAAAACGCTGGGACCAAACATTGCCTAGATAGGACAGGACAGAACACTATCTGCAACCCAGCAAAATCCTAGAAAAACTTCCAACACTTCTGATTACAAAAATGCTGAGATCACACGATCTCGCCACCCGCTAAATCAGATCTCTGGTATGACCAAGCGGCTAACCCGCAGTCACTCAAATAGCAGGGACAGACCAATGGAACAAATAAACATAGGCTACTGAAAAAACAGAGAGTAGCACAAGCCCCCGGAGGGGAACCCGGCTAACCTCCCACAAAAGTGCAGACAAAAAAATGGAAATAGCAAACACAATAGAAACAAGCAGAAAATATCTTATCTGAAAGTAGCAGACGAAGGCAAGACACCAGCTGACTTCCAAATGAACCAGGAAACAACAATTGATCACCGGCGAGGATCATGGGAAGGCAGCTCACTTATATCAGCCCAGTCCGTCTCTCCTGATTGCCAGTTATTGCTCGCAGGTCATGATGGACTTCTACTATTCAACACTGGTTCAATACCCTCGCACCAGAGGGAGCCCCAACTCAGAAGTCATTTCCAACATGCTTGCAACAGCCCATTACCAGAGCTGATAAATCAAGTCCAGTTGGGATTTGTGCTGAGACGGGAGGCCAGGGACATTACCATCCGAACTATTTCTTTGATTGATGGGGCAGTCAAGAGAGAGGAACCCATGTGCATTCTGTCAATTGATGCAGAAAAGGCTTTCGACAGGGTGCACTGGGATTTTATATTTCAAACGTTAGAAGGAATTGGCTTAAAAGAAACTATGCTCCGTAGAATTTCTGCCCTGTACTCATCTTCCAGTGCTCAAGTTAAAATTAATGGCGCACTTTCAAACACATTTTTTATTCGGAACGGCACGAGGCAAGGCTGTCCTCTTTCACCCTTGCTTTATATACTCACTACGGAACATCTAGCAACCGCGATATGGAATAATCCCTCCATTAGAGGCATAAAAGCCCAATCAGAAGAGCACAAACTGGCACTTTTTGCAGATGATGTTCTATTGTATGTCTCTTCCCCAACTATAAGTCTCACAAATATTATCTCAGAAGTACATAGATTGTGTGTTGTCATGAGCAATTTCAAAATTAATACCACAAATCGGAGATTCACAAATTATCTCAATCCAAGTGAAGGTGGAGATGGTTGGCAGCTTCATTTCCCTTTAAGTGGCATCAGTCTCCTTACTTATTCTGGGATAAAAAATCACCGCCAAAGTATCTAATCTTTTTGAAGCAAACTGTTAAGACAGCTTTACATAAAGCTGAGTATGGACTTAGGAAAATGGCATCAATACTAGCCTTTATCTTGGTTGTGAAGAGTAAGCGCTATTAAAATGGATCTATTATCCCATCTCCTATATAATTCTGTGATGAAAGGAACAGTCACCTTATGGATATGAGACATAAATGCTATCGCTTCATGTCTGAGATTGTCCTGTACCTAGCCTCATTGTTTGTCTGAATTCACAGGGCCGCAGGCAGCTGGCGCGACTCGGCCCTATGGCTGTGGGATATTAAATACAACAGGTTTAGTGTCCACTGTGAATAACAAGGCCTTTTAGATATGCTAAGTAATTCAGGCCCAAAACAGATTATACTGCTCCAATGTTGATATAGCAAGGTCTGTTAGTATGATAATGAGATAGGCCAAACTAGACCTCAAAGCTTTAGTCTGGAGCCATGGTAGCATGGGGTCTGGAAATGCCTGGGGGCTTCAATTAGATTATACCTGTCAGCTAGACACTGAAAACACCTCCATTGTCTCTCCCGGCCACTATGACTCCGTTCTAGGATTATGAATTATGAGCACATCTTTCGAGGTACAGTCTCATAAAAAATATGTGCGTGATCCTGCGGACCTCGGGCATCTGACAGTGCGACTCCCGAGTCGGTGATGGCTTGGGGACCTGAGATGCAGAGATTGGGTCACCGTGGAGGGCCAAACGGGCCAGGTTTGATCTCCACGTGACAGGCAAAACGAACTGCATCCACTGGTACCTCTCGTGTCCTGATCTGATCGTCCTGGAGAAAGTTAACCCCTTTCTTAGATATTGGGAACCGTGGAGGGCCAAACGGGCCAGGTTTGATCTCCACGTTACAGGCAAAACGAACTGCATCCACTGGTACCTCTCGTGTCCTGATCTGATCATCCTGGAGAAAGTTAACCCCTTTCTTAGGTATTGGGAATAAATTCTGCAGGGAGCTAAGGGTGGAGATTATTAGCCCACCCTCTGGCACTGAGGGGAGGGACTGAGCAGGTATAAGAACTGTGAGCGGATGGCAGATCCTAGTCATTCACACAGAAGAACAAGACGATGAAGATCTAAGAAGGAACAAGGGACAGATCTGCCAAGGGAGCAGCGGCACACGTTTTGGGGGACTGTCCGGCAACTAAGATTCGTACCTGTGGATCGCAGCGCTCCCAGCGTCCACATGCAACCTACAGACTGGTAACATTGACCTCTAGCTAATACATCTAAACCTTGTACCATTATTATTGTATTTTACTCTGACTACAAATCCACTGTAATTCCGTTGTATAGCTTACTGTATATTTCTGTAATTATCTAGTGCGCCCTTAAGGCAATTAAACCATAAAATTAATTTTGGGCTGATGCTTTTACTCTGATCACGAACCTTAGAATACCCAGCGGGTAACAGGACATCCTCCCCAGTGGTCATTTGCTCTAGGTGCAGTTCCCTCACTGACGTGAGACACAAAGGGGGAGCCGGAGAGCTGTGCCTGTGTAGTTATGTCACATTGGTGACGTGGGAGGACGCGGTGTTTCCTTCACAATTGGTAGCAGCAGTGGGATCAGAGTAATAGTGTGCGTGGGACCCCTACTCCCAGACACTAAAGACTACCAGCGGTAACTTTCACTGCTGGGGTCTTAAGGTCAGCCCAGCACTAGACGGTCAGAGTGTGAATATAATAAGTTGTGTGCAAGTTCAGGGTTGCAGCTGTGTCAGTAACCAGAGGTTCCCAAGATGGCGGAAGGCACCAGGAGTAAGGCAAAGGGGTAGGCCAATGCTATGGTCTATGAGGAGGTCGATACCAATGGAGGCGAGGGGGAGCTCATCCAGGGCTCCCCAAGGAGCCAGACCCCCATGCTCAGTCCCGCAGTGGACTGTCCACCCCCTGCCCATCCCAGCCTGTCCAGATCGGAGGCCCTTTTCCAAGCGGCTATGGCACAGCTTGAGGCTGGTAATGACACCGCCCATGACAGATTCCTGGTGGCGGCATAGAAAGCAGCAGAGCATGAGCAAGCGGCGGCAGAGAGAGCAGTGGAGCGTGAGCATACGGAACACCGTGAAGCTGCGGAGTGCTGGCACCGAATGGAGATAGCTCGGCACGGGCCCCCGCTGGACGCTCCAGCCCCACCGGAGAACCAAGGCTTCCAAGGTCCGGGTGGAGAACTTTCCCTTGCTTGAAAAGGATGGAGACCTGGATTCTATCTGCTGACCTTTGAGAGAACCTGATTCCAACATCATCTGGCCCTGGATCAGTGGGCAAGGTACATGACCCCCCGTTTGAGGGGTAAGTCCCTGGAAGTTTTGGGTGACTTAACTTCCGGGGAGGAGCAGGACTACAACAGCATCAAGCGGGCCCTGATCCAGCACTACAACCTCACCCTGAAGTTCCGAAGCCTGCAGCGGGGTTCAAAGGACACCTGGACCGACCACATGCGGGCCCTGCTGAGAGCTCAGAGGTGGAGGGAGGGGCTGCTATGGTCAGTGCAGCGCCCCTCAGGGAATCCAGCCTGCTGAGTCTAGGGCCTCTGCAGGAAGAGGAACAGGCCATGGGGGAGGGGGCGTCCCGGGAGAGGAGCCACCAGGTAAGACCCCAGGGCAGGAGTTCCCCACATCCGGGATGTCAGGAGGCCAGGGAAATCTGCCTGACCCGGCGACTTAGTCAGGGGCCGAGGGGAAGCCGGTGCTACCTGTGGTCTCAGCGGTCATGGCCGCTGTTACCAGGAGTGTGAGCGCCAAAGCCCAAGGAGCCTCGCGGAGGTTAGACGGTTTCCCCCTCTCCGACCAAGTGGCTGCCGAGTCAGACAGCGGCCAGGAGACAGATCCCGGGGAGCTGACAGAGGATGTGGCAGTTTCATCAATTCTTGCCACATCAAGTCAGGGATTTCGGGCAGCGTTGGAAGCTGACACTAGCCTGAAACCTCTCAAGGAGCAGGCGGCACAGCCTCACCTGGAGTCCGACCGCGAGCGAGTGGTCTGGGACCAGGGACGACTGTACTGGGTAACGGTCCAGCAGGGTTCACCGTAGGCGTGGCCCAGGGACCAACAGTTAGTGGTACCCTATCCGTTCAGGGCGGGATTGTTGCGGATCGCACATGAGGTTCCCATGGCCGGACACCTAGGGATCGCTAAAACCAGGGCCAGGCTAGCTCAGCATTTCTACTGGTCTGGAATGAGGACTGAGTTGACTACCTACTGCCGTTCGTGTGACACCTGTCAGAGGGTGGGGAAGGCGGGGCGGCGCTCCAAAGCCCCGCTGGTAACTCTGCCCATCATCGAAGAGCCTTTCTCGAGGGTGGCTGTGGATCTCATTGGACCTCTGTCCACTCCCAGCCGCTCCGGTATCCAGAGGCGGTAGCTTTGTCGTCCATTCGGGCCGACAAAGTGGCCACTGCCTTACTGGAGCTTTTCTCCAGAGTGGGGTTTCCCCAGGAAATGCTCACCGACCGAGGGACCCAGTTCATGTCGCAGCTGATGGAGTCTCTCTGTAAGCAGGTACAGGTGCAACATCTGGTAGCCAGGCCGTATCACCCACAGACCAATGGCCTGTGTGAGCGGTTCAATGGCACTTTAAAGCAGATGCTGAAGATGTTGGTCGACTCCCACAGGAGAGACTGGGAGCGGTATCTCCCACACCTGCTGTTTGCCTACCGGTAGGTCCCACAGGCCTCAACGGGTTCTCCCCCTTTGAGCTCCTGTACGGGTGACGTGTACGGGGGCCCCCTTGCTCTGGTGAAGGAAGCATGGGAAGGGGATTTGGCCACCCTTGGAGTGTCGGTCATTGAGTATGTTGTGCGCTTCTGGGACCGAATGATGGCCTTGACACGGCTGCTGCGTGACAATATGGCCAAAGCCCAGGCTGACCAGAAGCGGTGGTACGACCAGAATGTGTTGTCAATATCTTGGAGGTGACTTCTAAGCAGGAACTCCCTCCGGTGGTTGCTGAGGGTAATGAACTAATTACTGAATGGCCTTCAGCTGGCTCTGAATGGTATGATATAAGTGACCTGAGTTCCCAGCAGCCTTGCCGGTAATCAATTGTTCCTCCTGCTCTTGCTTGGAGCACATCTTGCTTTCCAGCTCTCATTCAGATAAGTGTTTTGCTTTTTTTTTCCTCTGTTGGATTTTCACTGCTGGTTTGCTGCTTGCAGTGGACTGCAGCCTGGTCCCCTTTTGGGGTCTTGCGCTGCAATTGTGCTCATTGTGTGTTTGCATTTTTGCTTTGTTCCCTTGTCACTTTTTATTTGCTGTGTTGCTGTGTGTTACACCAGAGATCTGATTTAGGTGGTAGAGATTGTGTGATCTCAGGTTTTTTGTTAATCAGAAGTGTTGGTATTTTTGTCAGGGTTTTTTTCGGTTGCAGTCAGAATTCTTTCCTGTACTTTTCTATCTAGACTGATTGGGCCCCAGCGTTTGCTCATTCTATTTTCTGTCTGTGTCCGTGTTTTCTTCTTGTCTAACCGCCATTACATGTTCGGGGGCTTCCTATTTCTTTGGGGATTCTGCTCCGGGGCAGATAGCATTCATCTTTCTGCCTTTAGGTGAAGCTATCTCTCCGGCTGTGACGAGGCGTCTAGGATCACCGTAGGTACGCACCACGGCTGCTTCTAGTGTGGCGGTTAGTTTAGGTTACTGCAATCCAATAGTTTCAGCCTCTCTGGTGTATTGCTACTTTGGCTATGTTTTGCAGTTTCTCCTCAGCTACCGAAACATAACAGTATTACCGGCCCGACTGAAAATTATATGGTACTCACAGAAGGGAAAAATAGTAAAGAGGAAAAAGTTTGTTACATTTTTTTTTCCCCTCTATTCTCTGGGTGCTGAGGAGGAATTTTTTTTTTATTCTCTCAATGGAGTTTGCACAGTTGTCTGGCCGTGTGGAGCAGCTTGCCACTGAGGTTCAGAGTATTGCTAATCTATCTTGCTAGGTTGCCAGTTGTGGAACCTAGGATCCCCATGCCAGATTTATTTTTGGGGATCGGTCTAAATTTCTGAATTTCAAAAATAACTGTAAGTTTGTTTTTTGCCTTAAAGCCTAAGTCCTCAGGGAACGCAGCACAGCAGGTTCATATTGTCATCTCTCTGCTGCGCGGCGACCCTCAGGATTGGGCTTTTTCCCTACACCTGGGATCCTGTTTTGAATGATATTGATGTATTTTTTCTGGCTCTGAGGTTATTGTACGATAAACCTAATGTCACTGATCAAGCTGAAAAAACCTTGTTGCCATTAAATCAGGGTCTTAAAGACGCTGAGTTGTACTGTCAGAAATTACAAAGTGGGCAGTCCTGACCAAATGGAATGATGATGCTTTGGCAGCCCTTTTTCGGAAGGGTCTGTCAGAAAATGTAAAGGACGTTATGGTGGGATTCCCTGTTCCTTCTGTTCTCAATGATTCTATGTCTTTGGCTATTCAAATTGACAGACGTTTGCGGGAGCGCAGAGGTAGGTGTTGTGAATGGGTTTTGAGATGAGTTCTGAGCAGAGGCTTCCTCTGGTGGTTACAAGCGGTGCTGGTCTGTCCAGTGAAGATTGTGAGGACTGGGAATCAGGTGTTACTGACTGGTCTTATATAAGGGAGTCACCTTCCCATCAGGGTTGCCGGTGATCAATTGTTCTGGTCTGAATCCTTCATTCCTGTTTCCGTTGTAGCCTGCTGTGTTGTGTCTGCATCTCCTGCTAACAGATAAGACATTTTCTTCTTTTTGTTTTTGTGCTATATTTTTGCATTTTGTCCTGCACTTCTGTGGGGGCCTTCAGGGTCCCCTCCGGGGGCTTTTGCTCTTTCAGTTTAGTTCAGCCACTGATGTTTGTACTTTTGCTTTTTCCAGTTTTTTCAGTGGCTGCTGTTTTGATTTTGTTACAACCAGAGAACTAATTTAGGTGGAAGAGGTCGTGTGATCTCAGGTGTTTTTGAAATTAGTAGAGTTGGTGCTTTCAGGGTTTTCTGGGATTGCAGTAAGTACCCTTCCTATCCTTTTCTATTTAGTTAGTTTGGGCCCCAGCGTTTGCTCATACTATTTTCTTTCTGTGTCAGTATTTCATCTTGTCTAACCGCCATTACTTGTTTGGGGGCTTTCTATTATCTTTGGGGTTTCTGCTCCGGGCAGATAGCTTCCTATTTCTATCTTTAGGTGTAGTTAGTTTCTCAGGCTGTGACGAGGCGTCTAGGACCAACGAAGGAACGCTCCACGGCTGCCTCTAGTTGTGGTGGTTAGTCAGGGTACTGCAATCTCATAGATTCCAACTCCTCTGGTGTATTGCCTTTTTTACCTGCACTCCTCAGCTACCGATACATAACAGGTAGGCGTGAGATGGTGTTGCCTTGTGAGCCTTCTCCTGAGCCCATGCAGTGTGATGGAGTGACTTCTGGGGCTCAGCGTCATGAGTTTCGTAAGCGCAATGTGTTATGTTTCTACTGTGGTGACGCTTCCCATGCTATTCACTCTCATGTGAAACATGTTCGGACTGTGTTCCAGATTTTGAGAGAGAATGCACTGTATGTGAAGGGATCAAAGTGTCTTTTTGGCATACAGAAGGTCTCATTTCTGGGATTCATTTTGTCTCCGTCTGTTATTGAAATGACCCGTCAAGGTTCAGGCCATCTGTGATTGGGTTCAACCTACTTCATTGAAGGCTCTTCAGAGATTTTTGGGTTTTGCCAATTTTATCGCAAATTTATTGGTAATTTCTCCGGTATTGTTAAACCATTGACTGATTTGACCAAAAAGAGTTCCGATGTGGTGAATTGGCCTCCTGAGGCAGTTTCTGCGTTTCAGGAACTTAAGCAGAGATTCATTTCTGCTCCTGTTCTACGGCAGCCTGATGTTTCTCTGCCATTTCAGGTGGAGGTTGATGTTAGAACTCTCCTGTTAGGTTTTTTCTATCTTGCTGGTCACATGACCTTTTTTGCCTACTTAATCCTGCTCCGCCCTTCTGGCTTTGCTGTACTTCATTGTAACTTCTACTCTTAAGCTAGCCGGGTGCTTTGGTACCTTACTCAAATAGTTTTGCTTGGTCTTCTGACCTCTATGTTCTATGTTGTTTTGTTTTTCTTTTACTGCTACAACTTCTGTTAGGAGGTGTCCATCTTTTCTCCCAGTCCCTAGTGCTTGTAGGGATCCCTTCCTCGCATCTATAGGTCTTCGTTCAGACTAGCTGAGGACTTTAGCGGTTCTGATCGCAGGATCACGTTCCCCGTTACATCATAGGGATTGAGCTTAGTTCTATTGTAGGGACAGATTTCCCTTTCTTTCCTTAGTGTTTGTAGCAGAACATAACAGTAAGTCCAGCCCGAAAAAAAAAATCTCTAAGGAAAGATTTCCAGTTTCCCTAATGGTGTTGGTTCAGGAGTTGGCTCAACACCTGCAGGACTCTCTCTGGAGGTGTCCGAGCTTCAGCAACACGTGATAGCTGTTCTGGAGCACATTTCGTGGAGCCAAAGGTACGTTTGCCTGATTTATTTTTTGGTGAACAACAAGATTTTTTTTCTTTTAAAAATGCTTGCTTGTTGTATTTTCGTTTGAGACCCAGATCCTCTGGTAAATGAATCGCAGCACATAGGGTTCATTGTTATGTTACGGTAGCTGAGGAGTGCAGGTAAAAAGGAAATACACCAGAGCAGTTGGAATCTATGAGATTGCAGTACCCTGACTAACCACCGCAACTAGAGGCAGCCGTGGAGCGTTCCCACGATGGTCCTAGACCCTCGTCACAGCCTGAGAAACTAACTACACCTAAAGATAGAAATAGGAAAGCTATCTGCCCCGGAGCAGAACCCCAAAGATAATAAAAGCCCCCAAACATGTAATGGCGGTTAGACAAGAGGAAATACTGACACAGAAAGAAAATAGTATGAGCAAACGCTGGGGCCCAAACTAATCTAAATAGAAAAGGAAGGAAGGGTACTTACTGCAATCTCAGAAAACCCTGAAAAAACACCAACTCTACTAATTTCAAAATCACCTGAGATCACACGACCTCTACCACCTAAATTAGTTCTCTGGTGTAACAAAAACAAAACAGCAGCCACTGAAAAAAAAACTGGAAAAAGCAAAAGTACAAAACACAGTGGCTGGACTAAACTGAGAGGGCAAAAGCCCCCGGAGGGGACCCTGAAGGCCCCCACAGAAGTGCAGGACAAAATGCAAAAATATAGCAAAAACACAAAATAAGAAATTGTCTTATCTGATAGCAGGAGATGCAGACACGACACAGCAGGCTACAAGGAAACTGGAAAGAAGGATTCAGACCAGAACAATTGATCACCGGCAACCCTGATGGGAAAATACTCCCTTATATAAGACCAATCAGTAACACCTGATTCCCAGTCCTCACAATCCTCACTAGTACCGCTTGTAACCACCAGAGGGAGCCTCTGCTCAGAACTCATCTCAAACCCATTCACAACAGTTACCCCCCCCTTGAGGAGGGTCACCGAACCCTCATTTGAGCAACCAGGTCGGTCAGGATGAGTTCTATGATACCACGGATAAGTCTCTAGCATGGATGTCCGAAGCAAACACCCAAGAATTGTCTTCCTGACCATAACCTCTCCATTTAACCAAATACTGGAGTCTTCGTCTAGAAAAACGAGAATCCAATATTTTCTCAACCACATACTCCAGATTGCCCTCAACCAAAACAGGGTCAGGAGGCACAGCAGCAGGAACCACTGGCTCAACAAACCTCTTCAACAAGGACTTGTGGAACACGTTATGGATCTATAAATGTCCCTGGAAGAAGCAAACGAAAAGAAACAGGATTAATAATCTCCATGATCTTATAAGGTCCAATGAACCTAGCTTAAATTTAGGAGATGCTACTTCATAGGAATATTCTTTGAGACAACCAGACCAAGTCCCCCACTTTAAACCGAGGACCATCAGTCCTATGCCGGTTAGCAAACCGCTGGGCCTTCTCCTGAGAGAGGGACAACCTCTCCACTACCTGGTCCCAAATCTGCTGCATACGCTCAACAACAGAGTCAACACCTGGACAGACAGAAGCCTCCGTCTGTCCTGAAGAAAATCGAGGGTGAAACCCAGAATTACAGAAAAACGGAGAACATCAAAGTGGCAGAGCTAGCCCTATTATTAAGAGCAAACTCAGCCAAAGGCAAAAAAAGGACCCAGTCATCCTGATCAGCAGACACAAAGCATCTTAGATAATCTCCAATGTCTGGTTTGTTCTCTCAGTTTTGACCATTGGTCTGAGGATGAAATGCCGAGGAGAAAGACAATTTGAACACCCAGTTTAGAACAAAAAGTCCTCCAAAATCTGGAAACAAACTGGACTCCTCTGTCAGACACAATGTTCTCAGGAATACCGTGTAAACGAACCACGTGCTGAAGGAATAACGGCACCAATTCAGAGAGGAAGGCAACTTAGGTAATGGCACAAGATGTTCATTTTGGAAAACCTATCACAAATTACCCAGATGGTGGTCATTCTCTGAGAAACAGGAAGATCGGAAATGAAATCCATAGAGATATGGGGTCCATGGTCTCTTGGGCACAGGCAATGGCATCAACAAACCACTAGGCGAGAGCAAGGCTTGGAGCGAGAGCAAGTCCCGCAGACTGCACAAATTCCCTGACATCGCGAGACAAGGTAGGCCACCAAAAGGACCGACTAACCAAGTCTCTGGACCAAAAATTCCGGGATGCCCAGCCAATGCGGAACAATGAATCTCAGACATCACACTCTTTCCATTGGTCCGGGACAAAAAATTTTCCAACAGGGCAGCGCTCGGGCCTATCCTCCTGAACCCCTCCAGAGCAAGTCTCAAATTGGCGAGATGGCGGAAAGAACTACACCCTCCTTCAAATAAAGAGGGATCAGATAGCTCAGGAGAGTCCGCAAGGAAACTCCTCGAGAGGGCATCCGCCTTAACATTCTTAGTGCCAGGAAGAAAGGAAACCACAAAATTAAAACGTGTGAAAAACAAGGCCCACCTGGCCTGTCTAGGATTGAGTCGCTTGGCAGATTCCAGATAGACCAGATTCTTATGGTCCGTAAGGACCACCACCTGATGTTTGGCTCCCTCCAGCCAATGTCTCCACTCTTCAAAAGCCCACTTCATGGCCAATAACTCCCGATTACCCACGTCATAATTACTTCAGTAGAGAAAATTTTCGAGAGAAAAAGGCACAAGGGTTACTTTAGAGGTCTCTGGGTCTTTTTGGGACAAAACGGCACCTGCCCCAATTTCAGAGGCATCAACCTCCACCTGAAATGGCAGAGAAACATCAGGCGCCGTAGAACAGGAGCAGAAGTGAATCTCTGCTTAAGTTCCTGAAACGCAGAGACTGCCTCAGGAGGGCCCAAATTTACCACATCAAACCCTTTCTGTCAAATCAGTTAATGGTTTAACAATAAACCGAGAAATTTACCAATAAATTTACGATAAAAATTGGCAAAACCCAAAATCTCTGAAGAGCCTTTAATGAAGTAGGTTGGACCCAATCACAGATGGCCTGAACCTTGACCGGGTCCATTTCAAAAACAGATGGGGACAAAATGAATCCCAGAAATGAGATCCTCTGTACGCCAAAAAGACACTTGATCCCTTCACAAACAGAGCATTCTCTCTTAAAATCTGGAACACAGTCCGAACATGTTTCACATGAGAGTCCCAGTCATTAGAAAAAATCAAGATACATCCAAATAAACAATCAGAAATTTGTCCACAAAATCCCTGAAAATGTCATTCATGAAGGACTGGAAGACGGAAGGAGCATTAGTGAGCCCAAAAGGGGATCACTAGGTACTCAAAATGCCCTTTAGGGGTGTTAAATGCCGTCTTCCATTCATCCCCGTGTTAATGCGAATAAGGTTTATACGCCCCCCTGAGGTCACTTGGTAAACCAAGTAGCGTTTTTTCACCCTGGAAAACAGTCAGAAATCAAGGGTAACGGTATTGATATTTCACAGTAATATTGTTTCAAGAGACATAATCAAATACACGGCCTTAATGAACCATCTTTTTTGGCCCCCAAAAAAAAACCGCACCTAAGGGTGAAGAGGATGGTCTGATATGACCCTTCTCCAATGATTCCTTGATATAAGACCGCATAGCGTCATGTTCAGGTACAGACAAGTTAAAAAGGCGACCTTTAGGGAATTTACTACCTGGCACTAATTCAATAGCGCGTCATAGCTCCTATGGGGAGGTAAGGATGCAGATTTACTTTCGCTAAACACATCAGAAAAATCAAACAAAAAGTCAGGAACATCCTCAGCCTGGGGGGAGCAGAAAAAAACAGGAGTGTTGTATTAACACATTGGCAGCCCCAACTGGTTACAGACACAGATTTCCCAATCCAAAACAGGGATTATGAGACTGTAACCAAGGGAAACCCAGCACTATAATGTCAGCAGATTATATAGAACCAAAAATTTGCAGCACTCCTGGTGATCAGGTTCAACCCTCATTATCACCTGAGTAGAAAACTGGGGTTTATTCTCGCCAAAGGGGTAAATCGATCCCCCAGTAAAGGAAAGACTTCTGTAGGGGATCAAGGGAAACCCACAACGTTTAGCAAAATCATAATCCATCAGGTTAATACTGCTCCAGAATCAACGAAAGCCTGAGCAGAAAATGAGGACAGAGAGCATATCAGAGTACAGTTAATAAAAACTTAGTCTGAAACACTACTCAAGACAATACGTGCAAAATGTCTTCCCCGCTTAGGGCAGACTGAAATAGCATGAGAGGCATCACCCATAGA
>JARQOD010001188.1:0-106110 GCA_033576555.1 Oophaga sylvatica
CCCTGACTCCTCCCCTTCCTGTGACCTCATCACAGGTCCTGTGCACAGAGCAGCTGTAGAACAGTCCGGCCGCGGGGTCTCACCTGCTCTTCATTCTCTTCTTCATCCTGGATCCATAGAGCTGAATAGAGGAGCGATGTTCCTTCAGTCTGAGGAGAATTGATGGGGACGTTTCTCCAACCTCCACTTTACCCAGTAAATCCCCCCAGGACTGCAGCAGGTGAAGACCCCGATATCCACAGGTGTCCCTTCTAATTGGGGGAACTGTCACCTCTAATAATCCTCGCACAGTTCTGACAAACACGGAGAAGTGTCCCTTTATGGAGGTGACAGAAAGTCTGTTTAGTCCCTTTATCTTCATAGTATCAGCTCTAATCCAATGGTGAGAGAGCGATTTACCCCGAAGAGCCGCAGATTGTGGGGTCGTTATACAGTGTGATATTCAGGGGTCTGTGGGGGAACGTGTGTTACTCTAATAGTACAGAGCCGCTTTTGGGGTCACACACTGTAATGTTCCTACAAAACCTCCATCAGTAGAAGATGAAGATGTCGTCCTCATCATGAAGTAGTTATTCCTCATGTCACGTGGAATGAATATCTCCTGCAGTATTACTAATGCCGATTCCAGGGTCGCTAATGAGAGGAGAATTAGCGTTATGGAAGATGAGTCTATGAGGAACGTATTCAGCTGCCGACTCCCAGGAAGAAACTGCTTGTTGTCTGTGGCCTAAATATATAGGTTTTATTAGTAGATGTAAAGAGGAAAACTAAATCCTGTAAATAATAAATCTCCTCATATGTTTCCCTTATTATCTCCAGTAATTGTATTATTACAGGATTCTTATGATGTTACATCGCCTCATCTTCTTCTCATTCAGGTCTCTACAATATCGGATCCTCTCAGTGAAGATCCTCTATACAAGAGAATTTTCCTGATTTACCCATCAAAGATGGATATGGACAGAGACAAGATGGCGGAGAGGATATTACACCTCACCCTAGAGATCCTCTTCTGTCTCACTGGAGAGGTGAGAGATTCTGATGACGTCACATTACATCATTCTTATCTATGGGAATAACGGACAGAACTGGAGAGGTGAGGACTCTGGAAATGTCTGTAGTGAGATTTATTAATGTGTCTCTCCATTACCAGGATTACACAGTGGTGAAGAAGACCTCTAGTGATCGCTGTCAGGACCCTGTGTCTGAGGGATGGGGAAGACCCCTGAGCCCAATCACGGGGCCTCCACCTCACCCCTGATCCATGAGGACATCAATGACCAGAAGATCCTAGAACTCACCTACAAGATGATTGAACTGCTGACTGGAGAGGTGACAGTGCTGGGAATGCTGGGACATTATACAGTAACACTATGAAGGGATCGGGGATGACGGTATCATTGTATGTGTCAGGTTCCTATAAGGTGTCAGGATGTCGCCGTCTATTTCTCCATGGAGGAGTGGGAATATTTAGAAGGACACAGAGATCTGTACAAGAACGTCATAATGGAGGTTCCCCAGCCCCTCACATCTCCAGGTAATAGACAGGACTAAATACACACGGCCTATAATTATCTGTATGTAAAGAATGAATTCACTCCCTGTATGTGTTTCCTCCAGATCTATCCAGTAAGAGGACAACACCAGAGAGATGTCCCCGTCCTCTTCTTCCACAGGACTGTAAGCAAGAAGATCCCAATGCTCCTCAGGATCATCAGGTAGATGGAGAGAAGGTGTCAGGAGATCTCCCCTATGATGTGTAGACGGCTGTGAAGGTCTTGTGCTCAGTCTTGTTTTATCCCCCAGTATTATATGTTTTATACTTGTGTAATGAGAACGGTGGAGATGGCAGGATTAGAGATGATCATAGATGGGACTTCTCCATCTGTCGGTGACTTTTACAATATTTGTTTCAGGGTGAAGATCTGACCCATATTAATACTGCAGAGACATATGTGAGGGGTGATGAGCGGTGTAAAGAGGAGATTCCCACATATGACTACCCAGGTGAGTAGTAACCACTAAATGCAGAGAAGTCACAGATTCTTCTCAGTCACCGGCTGTGGCTGCTTTATCGGTGGTGTAGTCCGGCCGTATTACCATGATCACCATTTTGCCTCTAGACCACAACATTCTCCTCCACCCAAAACTGTTCACATGACTTTGGTCACTAAAAGCCCTTTTCTATAGAACTTACAACCTCGAGGATCCACCTACCCCCTGGGATTAGGAGACGCTGACCGTTACCTGCCCAGATCTGTAAACTATAAAGCCAAATGACAGCGCACGTAGAATGTGCTGACAAGATAGAAAATCACTTGAAGGAAATATTATGATGGGCCTGTAAGAGAAAGTGGAGGGTAATGATGCTGTTGGCTTCCTAGATCCCTGAGATCTTATCGGATGGATCTTCTCTCCCTTCTGTGCTGCTGAATGTCTCATATGATCCCTACAAGACCAGGTCCAGTCTTTCTGGCCAGACTTCCCTTTTATGATCGACAACATTAAATGTGCAGTGAGGCCAAGTGTGAATTTCTGTACAATAACAGCAGAGTTTCCCTTTATCCTGACTTTTCAATTTGTATTAAAACCAACTAACTTCAAGGAGGATTGTGATAATCTACATAAAACACATCACCCCTGTGCCATGATATATCTCTGAGCTGTGCGTGGCTGATGGATGTAATATACATTTATTCACGCCTGCAGGAGATGTGGTGGCTCCAGCCCTGGTTTCATGGATTCACTCCACCTCATAAATTACATTGTTTTCAACCCTAAGAAATTCAGATTACTGCACAATCTCTCCTGAAATGGGGAGCAATATTATTTTCTCTTTACCTTTGGCCATCTAATATTTCTTCTAGAAACTCATCTGGCAGAAAATATTGGCCCTTAGTCAGTTTAGATTGCCAAGAACTACTGAGCCCCATTCTGTAATTCCTCCAGAGAGATTTCACCACTAGTCACTCATTTTTTTATTGAGTTTGATCATTTCAGGAGATGTTATTGTCTATAGTCACAGTTTTTGACTACAATAATTAGTGTCCATAGTACTCTGATTTCACCTCTCCCCGCAGCCAGTTCTTTGTTCCTAATCAGGCCCCATTTTTCAGATCTGACGTGTGTCACTTCATGTGGTGATAACTTTAGGTTTCTTCATAAAATATAAGCCCCAATTTTTGTCACTTTCGAAAAGTGGAATAGCGAACGGAGCTCACAAATTATTATACAACCTCTCTTGAATCCGACAATACCCCGTATACGGTTGTGCACTACTGCCTGGGAACATTTCAGGGTGGAAAAAAACAACCGAAGAACCCAGAACCATGGAAAGCCAAGAACCATCCAGACAAGATATGTAATAAAAAGATCTATCTTTATTCACTGAAGTTACAAAACAGTGGTACTATGAAAGAAAGAAATGCGCACATATCAGGACCAGGGTATATAATTCAACATTAACCCCTTCATGACCCAGCCTATTTTGACCTTAAAGACCTTGCCATTTTTTGCAATTCTGACCAGTGTCCCTTTATGAGGTAATAACTCAGGAACACTTCAACAGATCCTAGCGATTCTGAGATTTTTCGTGACATATTGGGCTTCATGTTAGTGGTAAATTTAGGTCGATAATTTTTGCGTTTATTCATGAAAAAGTGGGAAATTTGGCGAAAATTTTGCAATTTTCAAATTTTGAATTTTTATTCTGTTAAACCAGAGAGTTATGTGACACAAAATAGTTAGGAAATAACATTTCCCACATGTCTACTTTACATCAGCACAATTTTGGAAACAATTTTTTTTTTTATTAGGAAGTTATAAGGGTTAAAAGTTGACCAGCGATTTCTCATTTTTACAACAAAATGTACAAAACCATTTTTTTTAGGGACCACCTCACATTTGAAGCCAGTTTAAGGGGTCTATATGGCAGAAAATACCCAAAAGTGACACCATTCTAAAATCTGAACCCCTGAAGGTACTCAAAACCACAATGAAGAAGGTTATTAACCCTTCAGGTGCTTCACAGCAGCATAAGCATCATGGAAGGAAAAACTGAACATTTAATTTTAGTCACAAAAATGTTCTTTTAGCAGCAATTTTTTTTATTTTTCCAAGGGTAAAAGGAGAAAGTGGACCCCAAAAGTTGTTGTCCAATTTGTCCTGAGTACACATATACCTCACATGTGGGGGGAACCACTGTTTGGGCGCACAGCAGGGCTCGGAAGAGAAGGAGCGCCATTTGACTTTTTGAATGGAAAATTAGCTCAAACGTTAGCGGACACCATGTCGCGTTTTGAGAGTCCCTGTGTGCCTAAACATTGTAGCTGCCCCACAAGTGACACCATTTTGGAAACTAAACCCCCTAAGGAACTTTTCTAGATGCATAGTGAGCACTTTGAACCCCCAGGTGCTTCACAAATTGATCTGTTATGTTACGGTAGCTGAGGAGTGCAGGTAAAAAAGGAAATACACCAGAGCAGTTGGAATCTATGAGATTGCAGTACCCTGACTAACCACCGCAACTAGAGGCAGCCGTGGAGCGTTCCTACGATGGTCCTAGACGCCTCGTCACAGCCTGAGAAACTAACTACACCTAAAGATAGAAATAGGAAAGCTATCTGCCCCGGAGCAGAACCCCAAAGATAATAGAAAGCCCCCAAACATGTAATGGCGGTTAGACAAGAGGAAATACTGACACAGAAAGAAAATAGTATGAGCAAACGCTGGGGCCCAAACTATCTAAATAGAAAAGGATAGGAAGGGTACTTACTGCAATCCCAGAAAACCCTGAAAAACACCAACTCCACTAATTTCAAAATCACCTGAGATCACACGACCTCTACCACCTAAATTAGTTCTCTGGTGTAACAAAAACAGCAGCCACTGAAAAAACTGCAAAAAGCAAAAGTACAAAACACAGTGGCTGGACTAAACTGAGAGGGCAAAAGCCCCCGGAGGGGACCCAGAAGGCCCCCACAGAAGTGCAGGACAAAATGCAAAAATATAGCAAAAACACAAAATAAGAAATTGTCTTATCTGATAGCAGGAGATGCAGACACGACACAGCAGGCTACAAGGGAAACTGGAAAGAAGGATTCAGACCAGAATAATTGATCACCGGCAACCTTGATGGGAAAATGATTCCCTTAAATAAGACCAATCAGTAACACCTGATTCCCAATCCTCACTAGTACCGCTTGTAACCACCAGAGGGAGCCTCTGTTCAGAACTCATCTCAAACCCATTCACAACAGTACCCCCCCTTGAGGAGGGGTCACCGAACCCTCATTTGAGCAACCAGGTCGGTCAGGATGAGTTCTATGATACGCACGGATAAGTCTCCTAGCATGGATGTCCGAAGCAAACACCCAAGAATTATCTTCCTGACCATAACCTCTCCATTTAACCAAATACTGGAGTCTTCGTCTAGAAAAACGAGAATCCAATATTTTCTCAACCACATACTCCAGATTGCCCTCAACCAAAACAGGGTCAGGAGGCACAGCAGCAGGAACCACTGGCTCAACAAACCTCTTCAACAAGGACTTGTGGAACACGTTATGGATCTTAAATGTCCCTGGAAGAAGCAAACGAAAAGAAACAGGATTAATAATCTCCATGATCTTATAAGGTCCAATGAACCTAGGCTTAAATTTAGGAGATGCTACTCTCATAGGAATATTCTTTGAGGACAACCAGACCAAGTCCCCCACTTTAAACCGAGGACCATCAGTCCTATGCCGGTTAGCAAACCGCTGGGCCTTCTCCTGAGAGAGGGACAACCTCTCCACTACCTGGTCCCAAATCTGCTGCATACGCTCAACAACAGAGTCAACACCTGGACAGACAGAAGCCTCCGTCTGTCCTGAAGAAAATCGAGGGTGAAACCCAGAATTACAGAAAAACGGAGACATCAAAGTGGCAGAGCTAGCCCTATTATTAAGAGCAAACTCAGCCAAAGGCAAAAAAGAGACCCAGTCATCCTGATCAGCAGACACAAAGCATCTTAGATAAGTCTCCAATGTCTGGTTTGTTCTCTCAGTTTGACCATTGGTCTGAGGATGAAATGCCGAGGAGAAAGACAATTGAACACCCAGTTTAGAACAAAAAGTCCTCCAAAATCTGGAAACAAACTGGACTCCTCTGTCAGACACAATGTTCTCAGGAATGCCGTGTAAACGAACCACGTGCTGAAGGAACAACGGCACCAATTCAGAGGAGGAAGGCAACTTAGGTAATGGCACAAGATGTATCATTTTGGAAAACCTATCACAAATTACCCAGATGGTGGTCATTCTCTGAGAAACAGGAAGATCGGAAATGAAATCCATAGAGATATGGGTCCATGGTCTCTTGGGCACAGGCAATGGCATCAACAAACCACTAGAGCGAGAGCAAGGCTTGGAGCGAGAGCAAGTCCCGCAGGACTGCACAAATTCCCTGACATCGCGAGACAAGGTAGGCCACCAAAAGGACCGACTAACCAAGTCTCTGGTACCAAAAATTCCGGGATGCCCAGCCAATGCGGAACAATGAATCTCAGACATCACACTCTTTTTCCATTGGTCCGGGACAAACAATTTTCCAACAGGGCAGCGCTCGGGCCTATCCTCCTGACACCCCTCCAGAGCAAGTCTCAAATTGGGCGAGATGGCGGAAAGAACTACACCCTCCTTCAAAATAACAGAGGGATCAGATAGCTCAGGAGAGTCCGCAAGGAAACTCCTCGAGAGGGCATCCGCCTTAACATTCTTAGTGCCAGGAAGAAAGGAAACCACAAAATTAAAACGTGTGAAAAACAAGGCCCACCTGGCCTGTCTAGGATTGAGTCGCTTGGCAGATTCCAGATAGACCAGATTCTTATGGTCCGTAAGGACCACCACCTGATGTTTGGCTCCCTCCAGCCAATGTCTCCACTCTTCAAAAGCCCACTTCATGGCCAATAACTCCCGATTACCCACGTCATAATTACGTTCAGTAGGAGAAAATTTTCGAGAGAAAAAGGCACAAGGGTTACTTTTAGAGGTCTCTGGATCTTTTTGGGACAAAACGGCACCTGCCCCAATTTCAGAGGCATCAACCTCCACCTGAAATGGCAGAGAAACATCAGGCTGCCGTAGAACAGGAGCAGAAGTGAATCTCTGCTTAAGTTCCTGAAACGCAGAGACTGCCTCAGGAGGCCAATTCACCACATCAGAACCCTTTCTGGTCAAATCAGTTAATGGTTTAACAATAACAGAGAAATTACCAATAAATTTACGATAAAAATTGGCAAAACCCAAAAATCTCTGAAGAGCCTTTAATGAAGTAGGTTGGACCCAATCACAGATGGCCTGAACCTTGACCGGGTCCATTTCAATAACAGATGGGGACAAAATGAATCCCAGAAATGAGATCTTCTGTACGCCAAAAAGACACTTTGATCCCTTCACATACAGAGCATTCTCTCTCAAAATCTGGAATACAGTTCGAACATGTTTCACATGAGAGTCCCAGTCATTAGAAAAAATCAAGATATCATCCAAATAAACAATCAGAAACTTGTCCACAAAATCCCTGAAAATGTCATTCATGAAGGACTGGAAGACGGAAGGAGCATTAGTGAGCCCAAAGGGCATCACAAGGTACTCAAAATGCCCTTCAGGGGTGTTAAATGCCGTCTTCCATTCATCCCCGTGCTTAATGCGAATAAGGTTATACGCCCCCCTGAGGTCAAGCTTGGTAAACCAAGTAGCGTTTTTCACCCTGGAAAACAGGTCAGAAATCAAGGGTAACGGGTATTGATATTTCACAGTAATATTGTTCAAGAGACGATAATCAATACACGGCCTTAATGAACCATCTTTTTTGGCCACAAAGAAAAAACCGGCACCTAAGGGTGAAGAGGATGGTCTGATATGACCCTTCTCCAATGATTCCTTGATATAAGACCGCATAGCGTCATGTTCAGGTACAGACAAGTTAAAAAGGCGACCCTTAGGGAATTTACTACCTGGCACTAATTCAATAGCGCAGTCATAGCTCCTATGGGGAGGTAAGGATGCAGATTTACTTTCGCTAAACACATCAGAAAAATCAAACAAAAAGTCAGGAACATCCTCAGCCTGGGGGGAGGCAGAAAAAACAGGAGTGTTGGTATTAACACATTGGCAGCCCCAACTGGTTACAGCCACAGATTTCCAATCCAAAACAGGATTATGAGACTGTAACCAAGGGAAACCCAGCACGATAATGTCATGCAGATTATATAGAACCAAAAATTTGCAGCACTCCTGGTGATCAGGTTCAACCCTCATTATCACCTGAGTAGAAAACTGGGGTTTATTCTCAGCCAAAGTGGTAGAATCGATCCCCAGTAGGGGAATAGACTTCTGTAGGGGTATCAAGGGAAATCCACAACGTTTAGCAAAATCATAATCCATCAGGTTAATAGCTGCTCCAGAATCAACGAAAGCCTGAGCAGAAAATGAGGACAGAGAGCATATCAGAGTGACAGTTAATACAAACTTAGTCTGAACACTACCCAAGACAACTGAGCGTGCAAAACGTCTTCCCCGCTTAGGGCAGACTGAAACAGCATGAGAGGCATCACCACAGTAGAAACATAACCCATTGCGCTTTCGAAACTTATGACGCTGTGCCCCAGACACCACTCCATCACACTGCATGGGCTCAGCAGCTGGCTCACAAGGCAACACCACTCCACGCATACTTCTCCGCTCACGCAAACGTCTGTCAATTTGAATCGCTAATGACATAGAATCATTGAGACCAGAGGGGACAGGGAATCCCACCATAACATCCTTTACATTATCCGACAGACCCTTCCGGAAAAGGGCAGCCAAAGCGTCGTCATTCCATTTGGTCAGGACTGCCCACCTACGGAATCTCTGACAGTATAACTCAGCGTCATCAAGCCCCTGATTTAATGCCAACAAGGCTTTTTCAGCTTGATCAGTGACATTAGGCTCATCGTACAATAACCCCAAAGCCTGAAAAAATGCATCAACATCACTCAAAACAGGATCCCCAGGTGTCAGGGAAAAAGCCCAATCCTGAGGATCGCCGCGCAGGAGAGAGATGACAATTTGAACCTGCTGCGCTGCGTTTCCTGAGGACTTAGATTTTAAGGCAAGAAACAATTTACAATTATTTTTGAAATTCTGAAACTTAGCTCGATCCCCTGAAAACAAATCTGGCATGGGGATCCTAGGTTCCACAACAGGCAACCTAGCAAGATATGCAGCAATACTCCGAACCTCAGTGGCAAGCTGATCCACACGGCCAGACAACTGTGCAAACTCCATTGGGAGAAAAGATCCTCCCCAGCACCCAGAGATACAGAGGGAAAAAAAAAAAAAAAATGCAACAAACAGAAAAATATCTCTGACAACTTTTCTTCCTTCAAAATATTTTTTCCCTTCTGTGAGTACCATACAATTTTTATGGCCGGTGATACTGTTATGTTACGGTAGCTGAGGAGTGCAGGTAAAAAAGGAAATACACCAGAGCAGTTGGAATCTATGAGATTGCAGTACCCTGACTAACCACCGCAACTAGAGGCAGCCGTGGAGCGTTCCTACGATGGTCCTAGACGCCTCGTCACAGCCTGAGAAACTAACTACACCTAAAGATAGAAATAGGAAAGCTATCTGCCCCGGAGCAGAACCCCAAAGATAATAGAAAGCCCCCAAACATGTAATGGCGGTTAGACAAGAGGAAATACTGACACAGAAAGAAAATAGTATGAGCAAACGCTGGGGCCCAAACTATCTAAATAGAAAAGGATAGGAAGGGTACTTACTGCAATCCCAGAAAACCCTGAAAAACACCAACTCCACTAATTTCAAAATCACCTGAGATCACACGACCTCTACCACCTAAATTAGTTCTCTGGTGTAACAAAAACAGCAGCCACTGAAAAAACTGCAAAAAGCAAAAGTACAAAACACAGTGGCTGGACTAAACTGAGAGGGCAAAAGCCCCCGGAGGGGACCCAGAAGGCCCCCACAGAAGTGCAGGACAAAATGCAAAAATATAGCAAAAACACAAAATAAGAAATTGTCTTATCTGATAGCAGGAGATGCAGACACGACACAGCAGGCTACAAGGGAAACTGGAAAGAAGGATTCAGACCAGAACAATTGATCACCGGCAACCTTGATGGGAAAATGATTCCCTTAAATAAGACCAATCAGTAACACCTGATTCCCAATCCTCACTAGTACCGCTTGTAACCACCAGAGGGAGCCTCTGTTCAGAACTCATCTCAAACCCATTCACAACATTGATCCCTAAAAATCAAAAAGTACTTTTTTTTTTTTTTCCCAAAAAATTTTTAAGCCTCACTTTTTTCATTTTCACATGCGCAACAGGATAAAATGGATCCTAAAATTTGTTCGGCAATTTCTCCTGAGTACACAGATAACCTCATATGTGGTCATAAACCACTGTTTGGGCACACGGCAGGGCTCCGAAGAGAAGGAGCGTCATTTGACTTTTTGAATGGAAATATTCTGGAATATTTAGCGGTTGCCATGTCGCATTTGGAGAGTCCCTGTGTGCCTAAACATTGGAGCTCCCCCACAGGTGACCCCATTTTGGAAACTAGACCCCCCAAGGAACTTATCTAGATGCATAGTGAGCACTTTGAACCCCCAGGTGCTTCACAAATTGATCCATAAAAAAAAGAAAGTACTTTTTTTCACAAAAATTTTCTTTTAGCATCAATTTTTTCATTTTCCCATGGGCAACAGGATAAAATGGATCCTAATATTTGTTGGGCAATTTCTCCTGAGTACACAGATGCCTCATATGTGGTCATAAACCACTGTTTGGGCTCACGGCAGGGCTCAGAAGGGAAGGAGCGCCATTTGACTTTTTGAGTGGAAAATATGCTGGAATATTTAGCGGTGCCATGTCGCATTTGGAGAGTCCCTGTGTGCCTAAACATTGTAACTCCCCCACAAGTGACACCATTTTGGAAACTAGACCCCTCAAGGAACTTATCTAGATGCATAGTGAGCACTTTGAACCCCCAGGTGCTTCACAAATTGATCCGTAAAAATGAAAAAGTACTTTTTTTTTTTTTCAAAAAAATTTTTTAAGCCTCACTTTTTTCATTTTCACATGCGCAACAGGATAAAATGGATCCTAAATTTGTTGGGTAATTTCTCCTGAGTACACCGATACCTCATATGTGGTCATAAACCACTGTTTTGGTGCACGGCAGGGCTCGGAAGGGAAGTAGCGCCTCAATCGTTAGCTGACACCATGTCGCATATAGAAAGTATGTATAGTGTACGTCAGGTTGGTGTGTGGTGTGGTATAGTGTACGTCAGTTTGGCGTGTGGTGTGGTATAGTGTACGTCAGGTTGGTGTGTGGTGTAGTGTATGTCAGGTTGGTGTGTGGTGTGGTGTATGTCAGGTTGGTATGTGTGTGTAGGTCAGGTTGATGTGTGTAGTGTACTGTTGAGGTAGGATCTGAACTGACCCGTCACGGTTGATAAAGTGATTTCCAAATTAATTCACAAGACGTTTCTAGCAACAGAAATAACCAGACGGAGACGTATTTCTGTCTGGGAGAATCGAGGCAGATTCCTACCCTGTGTATTACATCATCATCTTTTATAGTATTTAGCAAGTTTGTACTTCAACCAATAGTATAAAAACATACTTTCAACAATTAACCTATGAAAATACAGAAAGACCGGAAACTACATATATGGCCGTATCCACATGACATAGAGAGGAACACAATAGCATATTCATTCTTCAGATTACACCTCAAGGTCTCATATCTTGTCCAAACTGGAACAGTCTGGTTTTATTACAGCCCATGACCTTTACTCTAGTAGAAAAACAATTTGGCTTTATAACAGTCATGAGCTATAGCCTAATAACAGAATTTATCTCATAAACGACAAAATGGAATTACAAGCACAAAATGGTTCTGGTCTTAGTTTAACCCTTCACAATCCCCCCTAGATAAATTTTGTTAACTTACAGTACAGACTAAAAGTTTGGACACACCTTCTCATTCAACGATTTTTCTGTATTTTCATGACTGTGAAAATTGTAGAATCACACTGAAGGCATCAAAACTATGAATTAACACATGTGGAATTATACATTACACTTCACAAAAAAGTGTGAAACAACTGAAAATATGTCTTATATTCTAGGTTCTTCAAAGTAGCCACCTTTTGTTTTGATTACTGCTTTGCACGCAGAAAAGGTGAACGGATGGACTCTACATGCCTGGTTCCCACCGTGAAGCATGGAGGAAGTGGTATGATGATGTGGGGGTGCTTTGCTGGTGACACTGTTGGGGATTTATTCAAAATTGAAGGCATACTGAACCAGCATGGCTACCACAGTATCTTGCAGCAGCATGCTATTCCATCCGGATTGCATTTAGTTGGACCATCATTTATTTTTCAACAGGGCAATGACCCCAAAACACACCTCCAGGCTGTGTAAGGGCTATTTGACCAAGAAGGAGAGTGATGGGGTGCTACGCCAGATGACCTGGCCTCCAGTCACCAGACCTGAACCCAATCGAGATGGTTTGGGGTGAGCTGGACCGCTCACCGCTTCAATTTTGAATAAATCCCCAACAGTGTCACCAGCAAAGCACCCCCACACCATCACACCACCTCCTCCATGCTTCACGGTGGGGCCAAGAAAGAGGAAGAATCTGAGGCAGCAGCTCCTGGTAAAGAGCCCGAGGCAGCTGGTTGTGGGGAGAACCACCACCTCCTCCATGCTTCACGGTGGGAACCAGGAATGTAGAGTCCGTCCGTTCACCTTTTCTGCGTGCAAAGCAGTAATCAAAGCAAAAGGTGGTTACTTTGAAGAACCTAGAATATAAGACATATTTTCAGTTGTTTCACACTTTTTTGTAAAGTGTAATGTATAATTCCACATGTGTTAATTCATAGTTTTGATGCCTTCAGTGTGATTCTACAATTTTCATAGTCATGAAAATACAGAAAAATCATTGAATGAGAAGGTGTGTCCAAACTTTTAGTCTGTACTGTATATGCAGCATCAGAGGTACTATCCCAAGCTATAAACTTGAGGGGTACTGGTCTTCACATATCTGATGCCATGTTATCAGACATGGCTGTTGCGGCGTACCCATCCCCCCTGTATACTATTTACAAATAATAAATACCAAAAATTCCCATAAATAATGGTGTCACTATTACATCCAAAAAACTCAGATTAACATTTTTATGAAACACCCTTATACTAATTAAAGTATGACAGGCCAAGGAGTATTATGGGATAAAAATCAACAATCTTTATTATATCAAAATTTAAAACATACACATTAACAGAGCAAACTCACTAAGCAGGCACAATATTTGTGGGGACTGTAATGCTATATCATAAATTCATAACATATACTGTGCACATATCATTTGGCAACACCTAAATGGATGCTAATGCTGAATTTCAGAAGACGCTGTGGCTAAAATACACACCTTGCACAAATTACTATTAATTATCTTTCACACAGAAGAAATTCATATCTCACAGTGAGAATAACCGCAGCATCCTTATAATAGTCATCCTATTGGGCCGGTCACAGTATCAAAGTGCATACAGCTTAAAGTGACAGTGCACACTGAAGTCAGTACTTACATCTAAATTAGTGCCTTAAGAAGTCCCCCTAGGCCTGCCGCCTCAACGCACGTTTCACCGCTTCTTCGAAGAAAGTGAGATATCTCACTGTGAGATATGAATTTCTTTTGTGTGAACGATAATTACCGTATATACTCGTGTATAAGCCGAGATTTTCAGCACCTTTTTTCGTGCTGAAAATGCCCCCTCGGCTTATACACGAGTCATAGGGCAGAAACCAGCGGGGGATCATACTCACCCCTCCCCTTGCCATCGCTGAGGGTCCCTGCAATCCTGTGTTCTCCCTGCTTCCTGGAGCTTTCCAGCACTGAGCGGTGATGTAATACCCGCTCATTAAGGTCATGTAATATGGACGCGACGCCACTCCCATGGGCGTGGCCTCCATATTCATGGCCTTAATGAGCGGTATTACATCACCGCTCAGTGCTGTAGAGCTCCAGGAAGACGGGGAGAACGCAGGATTGCAGGGACCCTCAGCGATGGCACGGGAGGGGTGAGTATGATGGAGGAGAGGGCAAGGAGCACGGAGCTGGACGGGGGATAGAACGGTGGAAGCATGGAGAGGACCGGGGGGAGAACGGAGGACGGTGGAAGCATGGAGCAGGAGGGGGGGGAGAACGGTGGACGGGGGAAGCATGGAGGAGGACCGGGGGGAGAACGGAGGACGGGGAAGTATGGAGGAGGACGGGGGAAGCATGGAGGAGGACAATGAGCACAGAGCAGGATGGGGGGAGAGGATGGAGGGCACAGAGGAGCAGGACGGGGGGGCACAGGAGGACGGAGAAGGAATGGGGGAGCACAGCGGAGGACGGAGCAGGAGGGGGTGAGTACAGAGGAGAATGGGGGAGCACAGAGCTGGATGGGGGAGCAAGGAGCAGGACGGGGGCAGCACAGAGCAGGAGGGCAGTTTATACACCCGGCTTATACACGAGTCAATAAGGTTTCCCAGTTTTTTGTGGCAAAATTAGGGGGGTCGGCTTATACACGGGTCGGCTTATACACGAGTATATACGGTAATAGTAATTTGTGCAAGGTGTGTATTTTAGCCACAGCGTCTTCTGAAATTCAGTATTAGCATCCATTTAGGTGTTGCCAAATGATATGTGCACAGTATATGTTATGAATTTATGATATAGCATTACAGTCCCCTCAAATATTGTGCCTGCTTAGTGAGTTTGCTCTGTTAATGTGTATGTTTTAAATTTTGATATAATAAAGATTGTTGATTTTTATCCCATAATACTCCTTGACCTGTCATACTTCAATTAGTATAAGGGTGTTTCATAAAAAAATTTACAAATAACAATTTTTGATAACGGTGGTGGAGATCTTTTGAAGGTAGCCATGCGCTTGGCTTCAACATCTTCATCAGATAACTTCTTAAAATCGGTGTAGAGAAGAGCAGGGGTAACACAACGCCTTTGGTATCATTATTAGCTGTTCTATTGCAGAATTTCCTAATACATACAGAAATACACCAAAGAACAAGTTTTAGTATTACATACATAACAAGGATAAAGGCAGCGATATGTAACAAACTTTACAAGAGTCCAGCTATCCAACCCCCAATTCCCTTAAACCAATTGGCTGGATTAAAAAGAAAATATCTGCCAGAGACTGGGAATTATTCAACAAATCTCTCAGTAATTTTTCATAATATTATATAAACTTATTATTCAAGGACATTGGGGAATTTAGGCTGTCCCATACGGTACCAATAATAACATGGAAAATACGAAAAACCAAACATTATGTCCCCTTTATTTGCTATTGGCTTATTTAACCGGCTTGTAATGCGAAGCGTGGATCCAAGTCGGTCTTCCTTCCAGTTTCACTGACATAGGGGTAATGAGGAGGACTTAATAGGGGCCGTCATACAAGGGTTCTAGTCCAAATTTTCTGACATGCCTTTCACAACCACAAAATCATCAGACTTCAAATTATAACAAATATTGGTTTCTGCTGAATCCGGAAGAGAAAAAGAAACTAGAGCATAGGTGTTTGCAAGATTTTTACTAAACTGATTAACATGTTGAACAGTACGGTCAGTTTCTTCTGATAACTACTGAGGCTGGAAATTTGCAACTGGGGGCCTGGCACCAAACAATATCTCATATGGGGACAAGCCATGTTTTGCAATAGGTTTAATACAAATGTGGTATAGTACAATGGGTAGGAGCTCTGGCCATAGAGCTGTAGTCTCCTGCATCATTTTGGTCAATTGTCCCTTCAGTGTGCCGTTCAACCTCTCAACATTCCCACTGGATTGTGAATGGTACGGAGTATGGAGGGCTACAGTGGATCCAAGCATTGTCAGAACCTCCTGATACACATAAGAAAAAGCCGGACCTTGATCACTTTCAACGAGTTCTGGAACTCCATATCTGCAGATGACTTCCATCACCAGTTTGTTTGCTGTGGTCTTTGCAGTCATGTTGGTAACGGGGAATGCTTCTGGCCAACTGGAGAACATGTCGACAACCACCAGACAATATTCATACCTTCCAGACTTAGGCAACGTGATATGGTCCACCTGGAGCCTTTGGAAAGGATAGTCGGGCTTAGCAAGGTGCTTCGGAGGTACACGTTGAAGTTGACCGGGATTGCAGATCTGACAGATATTACATGCACGGTTGAGTGCTGTCAGGACTGTACAAATACCTGGAGCCCAGTAGAATTTTTGTACCAGGGGTAGGGCCTGTTTTTTTTCCTCGATATATACTGTAGATCCATATGCCCACGTGGCAATAGCAGTGGAAAACCGCTTAGGGAGACACACAAATTGGTCCTTTCTCCAGAGACCATTGTCCATGCGTGCCCCATCAGTCTTCCACTGCTACACCTCTTCCTTTGGAGACATTCTCTGCATTGTCATTAAGCGGTCTCGCGGGATCCGACAGAAAACCTCAGTCTGTCGTAGATCATCAGATTCTTGTTGAGTCAGGATCTCTTGCAACTGTTTACGCTGAGAGCGTGTGGTCACCATAGTTGGTATGGTTAGTTCAATGGGCAGAAAAGCAGCGGCCTTTGCTTGCAAATCCGCAAATACGTTGCCAATAGTCTGTAGACTGTTCCTAGGAACGTGCGCCTTGACTTTGATAATGGCCACCTGAGTAGGCAATTTGATCGAATCCATGAGGGTTTTAACAGCTTCGGCATTTTTCACTGGAGTTCTGGCAGTAGTAATAAACCCTCGATTGACTCATAGTGCTCCAAAATCGTGAGCAATACCAAATGCATACAGTGAGTCCATGTATATATTAGCCCGTCTGTCTTTGGCCAAAGTACATGCAGTAGACAGAGCCTGAAGTTCTGCTTCTTGTGCTGACTGTGATAGCGGGAGCGCCGCTGCATGCACTACAGTGTCCTCTGTGGTAACAGCATATCCCGTGTGGAATCTACCAAACTCATCAGCATATCTTGAACCATCCGTGTATAACACCAGATCGGGATTTGGAAGTGGATTCTCACTGACATTTGGTGGAGCAGCTGTTTCTTCAGTCAGAAGTTGGGAACAATCATGTTGGAGATAATCCTCATCACTGCCATCTTTCTTGGGGACCGGCAGTAAAGTAGCGGGGTTGATTGTAGTACAGTGATGCAACTTTACATAGTCAGGCAAAAGGAGTGAACACTGCAGCTGTAAATGTCGTTGTACAGTCAAATGTCTTGGCTGTTGGAGTGTTAGTATCGCTGCAAAATATTATGGGGCAAAAATGTGCGTTTCATGTCCAAGAATTATGTCTGCAGTCTTGTCAAGCAACGAGTGAGTGGTGTGAACTTAGTAATACTCGGGCCACGGGGTCGAGGCGGGCCAAATAATAGCCCACTGGTCGTTGCCTATTTCCATATGATTGTATAAATACACCTGCTGCGTGTCCTTCATTCTCAGACACATACAAATGGAATGGTCGAGTATAGTCCGGGATACCCAAGGCAGGGGCGGAAGCAATAAGCCACTTTAATTCAGAGAAGGCATGATAAAGGCTTTCCATACAAACCGGTGATCTTTCCTTATTGTTCATTATACCTTCTTTAAAGGCATTGTAAAAGGTTGCATTATGCGGGATGCATCCGGTATCCACTGACAACAATAAATACATAGTCCAAGAATACGCTGGGGTTCAGTTTCATCTTTTGGGAAAGGAAGAGAGCTGACAGCTATTTTTCTTTCTTCTGTGAGGTATCTGACACCCTGAAGGAGACAGTGACCCAAAAATATCATTTGACCAAGGCAGAACTGAAGTTTCGAAGCCGAAACCCGACAGTTCATATCTGCCAGATACTTGAGAAGACTAACAATAGCAATATGGTTTCCCGCTTCGTCCGTACACACAACAAAAATCATCCACATACTGAAACAGCGTGACATAGGTTGGTCTGATTTCCAGGGTAAAAGACACTCGCCCATATTTTTTACAAACTGATCGGGACTGTTTTGGGCCGATTGCGGCAGAACTGTCCACATCAATTGTCCTCCCTGATAAATAAATACAAATAGAAATTGACAATCTGGGTGTAATGGAATACTGAAAAAGACATTGGCAAGATAGATAACTGTGAACCAAGCAGCATCCTGAGATATCTGGAACAAAAAGTATATGGATTAGATACCACCGGAGTTTCCAGAACAGTAACTGCATTAACTGCCCATAAATCTTGTACCAGCCGGTACACAGGGGGTATAAATTTGTGTAGTTGAAGGGGGGGGGCTGGAGTCTGCTATGTGGGCCACTGATAAGAACTGTGTCCTTGCAGCTGGGGTGGGGGTTGGAGCTGCTACAGCTACTAGTCTGCTTTTTTAATTTTTCCTGCTAATACAGAGAAAGCTGAGTTCTTCTGTAAACTTTTTATTACTTTTAATACATTGTCCGGAGTGGACAGAGAAAGCATACAGGATTGCGTTCTGGACAACCTCAGTAAGTAATTGTTGGGACCTAGGAATGTTGGTAGGATTATATCGTGGTCCCACTGCATATATTACATATTGACACAGCAGGTGTCCCTATCCTAAAGAGCACATCATAACGGTGGGGTCCAGGAATAACATTGGAATACATTCACCCGGCAGGATCATAGGGTGGGGCACACTGTTTTTTTGGCAACCCAGGATATATTGGTGCCCTGGGCTTGAGGGGCACAGAGCTTACAATCGGGAGAAGAAACTTAATTTCCTGGGAGAGGACCTTATTATCTAGCAGAGAAACCCTTGTTCCAAATCATCATTTTTTTTAATTGTTTGACTTTCTGGTACTTTCAGTCACTTTCTCAGTTCCTTCCACAAAACATCCAGTTTTTGTCGTAGCAGACAGCTTTCTTTTTTTTCAACATAACCATAACAGAAACAATCAGAATTCACTTTCTTTTTTCTACCTCCATATCAACCTTCCTTTGTTTTTTCTAACACCTTCGTTCTATAGCGTAGGCTGTATCCTCCCGCCCTCAGGAATTCCCTTGCATTTCTGACAGATTTTTTTTTTTCTGTCTCTGACTAACAGTATCCAATCGATTACACAAATCCAAACTCTTCTTTTTCTTCTTTCTTCCACGGAAAACATGATTCTCTTTTAATTAAATATTCTTACTTCAGTTGTGCACAGTATTGGAGCGGCTGTACAGTCTGTTCCATGGGTCTATCTATCCCCCACAGGGATGGCCCCATAATGCGGTACTCAGTGAAAGGAGGAGGGCGTCTTAAGGGTATGCCACACTAAACAATATCGCTAACGGGATCGCTAAAAATCGTCACTATTTAGCGATCCTGTTAGCGATGTTGTTCAGTGCGGCAGCTTCCAGCGACGAGCTTCCTGCTGTGATCTCGCTCGTCGCTGGAATTGTTCCGGACCCTATTTTCTCGTCGGCGCTCCCTCTGGGTAAGTATCTAATCGCTGTGTGGCACCTTTTCTTAGCGATTTAGCGGTACTTTTGTACCGCTAAAGTCGTTAAGAAGATCGCTAACGGCGATAGCGTCGTTAACTATATCGCTAAATGCGGCAGCATTTAGCGATATAGAAACAATCCCGCTAGCGATCGCATTAGTATGCGTCGTTATCGTGATCGCTAGCGGGATTGTTTAGTGTGGCAGTACCTTTAGACTGTCCCTCCAGACACCTCTGGTTATATATGTAAATATACATATACACCTGAGTTAACGCATCCTACCCATCTTCGATCATTTCACCATGCCTGATTCTAACAGTGATTAGGATTTCAGGATATTTTGACTAAAAAGAGAGTTACAATCACTGGTCAATCCGGGGTGTCCGTCCCTCATGAGGTACAGTTCAAACACTGGGCCCCCAACGGAACTACACCTCTATGATTCCACCCAAGAATCACCCCACCATCGGGGACAAACCTCAGATCCTCTTTTCAGCAACAAACACAGGAAAACCACACCAAACGGTTCAGTCTGAACAGAAATAACTGCCAACTTACCGTGGTTGTGGGGGGTGATTAGTCCCAATTTTCCAGTGCCTGTGTCCAGTCTGAGGGTCCTTTGTCTTGTTGTCCTCCGGGGGGGGCAGAGGCGTCCCTTCATGGGGGCCCCACGTTTGACGCTATCCATTGAGGTAGGATCTGAAGTGACCCTTCACGGTTGACCAAGTGATTTCCAAATTAATTCACAGGACGTTGCTAGCAACAGAAATAACCAGACAGAGACGTGTTTCTGTCTGGGAGAATTGAGGCAGATTCCTACCCTGTGTATTACATCATCATCTTTTATAGTATTTAGCAAGTTTGTACTTCAACCAATAGTATAAAAACATACTTTCAACAATTAACCTATGAAAATACAGAAAGACCGGAAACTACATATATGGCCGTATCCACGTGACATAGAGAGGAACACAATAGCATATTCATTCTTTAGATTACACCTCAAGGTCTCATATCTTGTCCAAACTTGAACAGTCTGGTTTTATTACAGCCCATGACCTTTACTCTAGTAGAAAACAATTTGGCTTTATAACAGTCATGAGCTATAGTCTAATAACAGAATTTATCTCATAAACGACAAAATTAAATTACAATCACAAAATGATTCTGATCTTAGTTTAACCCTTCACAATACGTCAGGTTGGTGTGTGTGGTATAGTGTACGTCAGGTTGGTGTGTGGTGTAGTGTACGTCAGGTTGGTGTGTGGTGTTGTGTATGTCAGGCTGGTGTGTGTGGTGTTGTGTATGTCAGGTTGGTGTGTGGTGTGGTGTAGTGTACGTCAGGTTGGTGTGTGGTGTAGTGTACGTCAGGTTGGTGTGTGTGTGTAGGTCAGGTTGGTGTGTGTGGTGTAGTGTACGTCAGGTTGGTGTGTGTGGTGTAGTGTATGTCAGGTTGGTGTGTGGTGTGGTTTAGTGCACGTCAGGTTGGTGTGTGTGTGGTGTTGTGTATGTCAGATTTGTGTGGTGTAGTGTATGTCAGGCTGGTGTGTGTGGTGTAGTGTATGTCACGTTGGTGTGTGTGGTGTAGTGTATGTCAGGTTGGTGTGTGGTGTGTACGTCAGGTTGGTGTGTGGTGTTGTGTATGTCAGGCTGGTGTGTGTGTGGTGTTGTGTATGTCAGGTTTGTGTGTGTGGTGTAGTATACATCAGGTTGGTGTGTGGCGTAATGTATGTCAGGCTGGTGTGTGGTGTAGTGTACGTCAGGTTGGTGTGTGGTGTAGTGTACGTCAGGTTGGTGTGTGGTGTAGTGTACGTCAGGTTGGTGTGTGGTGTTGTGTACGTCAGGTTGGTGTGGTGTAGTGTATGTCAGGCTGGTGTGTGTGTGTGTTGTAGTGTATGTCAGGTTGGTGTGTGGTGTTGTGTACGTCAGGCTGGTGTGTGTGTGGTGTTGTGTACGTCAGACTGGTGTGTGTGTGGTATAATGTACGTCAGGCTGGTGTGTGGTATAGTGTATGTCAGGTTGGTGTGTGGTGTAGTGTACGTCAGGTTGGTGTGTGTGGTGTAGTGTACGTCAGGTTGGTGTGTGGTGTAGTGTATGTCATGTTGGTGTGTGTGGTGTTGTGTACGTCAGGCTGGGGTGTGGTGTAGTTTACGTCAGGTTGGTGTGTGTATGTCAGGTTGGTGTGTGGTGTTGTGTATGTCAGGTTGGTGTGTGGTGTATGTCAGGTTGGTGTGTGTGGTGTGTATGTCAGGTTGGTGTGTGTGGTGTATGTCAGGCTGGTGTGTGTGTGGTGTATTGTATGTCGGGTCGGAGTGTATGTCAGGCTGGTGTGTCTGTGGTGTTGTGTATGTCAGGTTGGTGTGTGTGGTGTAGTGTACGTCAGGTTGGTGTGTGGTGTTGTGTACATCAGGCTGGTGTGTGGTGTAGTGTACGTCAGGCTGGTTTGTGTGTGGTGTATTGTATGTCAGGTCGGTGTGTGTGGTGTGTATGTCAGGCTGGTGTGTCTGTGGTGTAGTGTACGTCAGGTTGGTGTGTGTGGTGTTGTGTACATCAGGCTGGTGTGTGGTGTAGTGTACGTCAGGCTGGTGTGTGTGTGTGTGGTGTAGTGTACGTCAGGCTGGTGTGTGTGTGGTATAGTGTACGTCAGGTTGGTGTGTGTGGTGTGGTGTAGTGTACAGTACAGACCAAAAGTTTGGACACACCTTCTCATTCAGCGATTTTTCTGTATTTTCATGACTATGAAAATTGTACATTCACACTGAAGGCATCAAAACTATGAATTATCACATGTGGAATTATACATTACACTTTACAAAAAAGTGTGAAACAACTGAAAATATGTCTTATATTCTAGGTTCTTCAAAGTAGCCACCTTTTGCTTTGATTACTGCTTTGCACACTCTTGTCATTCTCTTGATGAGCTTCAAGAGGTAGTCACCGGAAATGGTTTTCACTTCACAGGTGTGCCCTGTCAGGTTTAATAAGTGGGATTTCTTGCCTTATAAACCTTTTTTGCACCAGGGACCGGCTTCAAGCAAGTCCATTCTTCCATGGCCCGGCAGGGGGGGGATGGAGGTGTGGCAGGGGTGGGGCTTTGGTCATAAGGGGGCGTGGCTATGGACGGGGGTTGTATACCCTTGTATGCTTAGCTCCGCTCCCACCCTTGTATGCAAGGCTCCGCTCCCACCCTTGGTGTGTGGTGTGTACGTCATGTTGGTGTGGTTTTGTGTATGTCAGGCTGGTGTGTGGGGTGTAGTGTACGCCAGGCTGGTGTGTGTGTGATGTTGTGTATGTCAGGTTGGTGTGTGTGGTGTAGTATACATCAGGTTGGTGTGTGGTGTAGTGTATGTCAGGCTGGTGTATGGTGTAGTGTACGTCAGGTTGGTGTGTTGTGTAGTGTACATCAGGTTGGTGTGTGGTGTTGTGTACGTCAGGTTGGTGTGTGGTGTGGTGTAGTGTACGTCAGGTTGGTGTGTGGTGTTGTGTACGTCAGGTTGGTGTGTGGTGTGGTGTAGTGTACGTCAGGCTGGTGTGTGTGGTGTAGTGTATGTCAGGTTGGTGTGTGGTGTTGTGTACGCAGACTGGTGTGTGTGGTATAATGTACGTCAGGCTGGTGTGTGGTATAGTGTATGTCAGGTTGGTGTGTGGTGTAGTGTACGTCAGGTTGGTGTGTGTGGTGTAGTGTACGTCATGTTGGTGTGTGGTGTATCTCAGGTTGGTGTGGTGTATGTCAGGCTGGTGTGTTGTGGTGTGGTGTATGTCAGGTTGGTGTGTGTGGTGTGTATGTCAGGTTGGTGTGTGTGTGTGTGGTGTATTGTATGTTAAGTCGGTGTGTGTGGTGTGTATGTCTGGCTGGTGTGTCTGTGGTGTTGTGTATGTCAGGTTGGTGTGTGGTGTAGTGTACGTCAGGCTGGTGTGTGTGTGGTGTAGTGTACGTCAGGTTGGTGTGTGTGGTGTGGTGTAGTGTACAGTACAGACCAAAAGTTTGGACACACCTCATTTAAAGATTTTTCTGTATTTTCATGACTATGAAAATTGTACATTCGCACTGAAGGCATCAAAACTATGAATTATCACATGTGGAATTATACATTACACTTTACAAAAAAAGTGTGAAACAACTGAAAATATGTCTTATATTCTAGGTTCTTCAAAGTAGCCACCTTTTGCTTTGATTACTGCTTTGCACACTCTTGTCATTCTCTTGATGAGCTTCAAGAGGTAGTCACCGGAAATGGTTTTCAATTCACAGGTGTGCCCTGTCAGGTTTAATAAGTGGGATTTCTTGCCTTATAAACCTTTTTTGCACCAGGGACCGGCTTCAAGCAAGTCCATTCTTCCATGGCCTGGCAGGGGGGGATGGAAGTGTGGCAGGGGTGGGGCTTTGGTCATAAGTGGGCGTGGCTATGGACGGGGTTGTATACCCTTGTATGCATGGCTCCGCTCCCACCCTTGTATACAAGGCTCCGCTCCCACCCTTGTATGCATGGCTCCGCTCCCACCCTTGTATGCAAGGCTCAGCTCCCACCCTTGTATGCATGGCTCCGCTCCCACCCTTGTATGCAAGGCTCCGCTCCCACCCTTGTATGCAAGGCTCCGCTCCCACCCTTGTATGCAAGGCTCCACTCCCACCCTTGTATGCAAGTCTCCTCTCCTCCAGACCCTGGGTACCATCCGCACATGAACTGCTTACTTTGCGCATGGTGGGCACAGCCACATGCAGAAAGTAATCGGTTCAATGCATTCCTATGGCGGCGGTTCCGCAAAACAGAATGAGCATGCTGCGGATTCTTCCGCGATGCGATTCCGCCGCGGAAAAACCCGCAGCATGTGCACAGCATTGCGGAATCCCATAGGCCATAATGAGTTGTATTGTGTAAGCGGTTTTGCCACGGTTTCGTGGCGTTTCCACCGTGAAAAACCGCGGCAAAACCGCTAGGAATCCGCAACGTGTGCACAGGTCCTTAGAATGAGAAGGTGTGTCCAAACTTTTGGTCTGTACTGTACGTCAGGCTGGTGTGTGTGGTGTAGTGTACACCAGGTTGGTGTGTGTGGTGTAGTGTACGTCCGGTTGGTGTGTGCTGTTGTGTACGTCAGGTTGGTGTGTGTGGTGTGTATGTCAGGCTGGTGTGTCTGTGGTGTTTGTGTATGTCAGGTTGGTGAGTGTGGTGTAGTGTACGTCAGGCTGGTGTGTGTGTGGTGTGGTGTATGTCAGGCTGATGTGGGTGAGTGCTGTTTGGGAATGTCGGGATGTGTTTAGTCCACGGACGTGTGATGAATTCTGAAGCATTCATTCAAGCACAGTGCAGGTTTGTCAGGACACGTTTCACATTGGAAACGAGTTTCCCTTCTCCCCCTTTTACAGCACACCCCGCACCTTTTTTTTTGCTCTCCCCTCACGGGGAAAATATTGCCCTGGTACCATATGTGAAACTTGAGTTCCATGGGTGCTGGGGCGCGCTCCTTCCTCCTCTCCAAACATCAGGGCCTTTATCACCGCCTCCTGGAGCTGAAGGAAGGTGGTGTTCTGGCCTGCACATCGTGACAGCACGTATGCGTTATACAGTGCCATTTGTACGATGTGCACAGCCAGTTTTTTATACCACACCTTTGCCTTCCGCATGGCACTATAGGGCTGGAGGACTTGATCAGAATGATCAACTCCCCCCATGTGTTTGTTGTGCCCCAGGGCACAGTCCGGTTTGTGGACCTCTGCTGGGGTACCTCGACAGTGGTGGCCATGGTGCCGCGACCATGGATTGTTGTCAAGAAAAAGACGTCCCTTTTGTCTTTGAACTTGACCACAAACATGTTGCCGCTACATTGGTCTTGGCTCTCACCCTTTGGGAGAGGCTGCTCAATTAGCGACAAAGGGAGACCCCTCTCGTTTCTACACACAGTACCGCAAGCTGCGGTAGCTCTGGAAGAGAAGGATTGAAAGAGTGGGGATGCTTGTATAAAAGTTATCAACGTATAGATGGTAACCTTTATCAAGCAGTGGGTGGATCAAATCCCACACTATTTTCCCACTTCCCCCCCCAGAGCACGTGGACATTCTGGGGGCTGGATCTTGGTGTCCTTCCCTTGGTAAACTAAAGCTGAGTGTACCCGGAGGTATCTCACACAGCTTATAGAGTTTTATCCCATACCTTGCCCTCTTGCTGGGCAGGTACTGATGGAACTAAAGCCTCCCTTTGAAGCGGATGAGGGATTCATCTACACAAATTTCCCTTTGGGGAATGTACACTTCCGCAAACTTGTTACTGAAGTGTTAGATGACCGGCCGAATTTTGAACAGTCTATCAAAATTCGGGTCATTGTCCGTATTGTCCTTAAAATGGAGAAACTTATGAATCGCCTCAAACGTTTGTGAAACATAACCATGCCAAATACCCCCCTGCTGGGTATCGCTGATCGTCGCTGAATGTCCTGGACATTTTTTTGATCGCTGGTCTCCCGCTGGCCAGCACGCATCGCTGCGTGTGACAGGCGGGAGACCAGCGATCCGCTGGTAACTAAGGTACACAGCGGGTTTCCAGGCGCGGGGCTGTGCCTGGAAACCCGATGTGTACCTTGGATACCAGCGCCCTGCATCAGGGCGCTGGTATCCAACGTACACTGCGGGTAACTAAGCGATGTTACTCGCAGTGTCGCTGTGCTGATCACTGCTTGAGCTGCCTGTTTGGCAGCTCAGCAGCGATCATGTAGCGACACACCAGCGATCCTGATCGTTGTCGGGCTCGTTGGTGTATCGCTATGTGAGACGGGGGCTTTAATCCCTGAGGCACCTTTCCCAGGTCAGAAAGGCCTGAAAGCCATCAAACCGGTCTGACTGCTCCTGTAGATAAGGAGGGGGTCTGAGGACGACAGAGAGGTTGAAGTCAGTTTTCTGTGTGGAAAGCATGGTGTACAGACACAGCACTTCAGAGAGAATGAAAGATGATCTCATGGGACATTTATCCTGTTACTGAACTGCATTCGTGTTCTGGACTATTGTATCCTCAGTGTGGTGGTTTGTTTATGGACCTTTTTAGTTTTGCCTATAATAAAGGTCTTGGGATTGTTCTCACCCCTCTTGCTCTGTTGATTGTGTGATACCGGAAAAGGACCCCGTGACAACTGGTGGCAAGCAGTGGGATCAACAGAGCGTAACCCAATGGAGAACCACCCACAGAGTGAGTACAGAAATTGGACTGTATCCAGTTTACAGGAGAGAGCCAGAGACCTGGGTCTGAACTACCAGGGACTGACTAAAGGAGCCTTAATTGACCTACTGTTGGGTGCTAGCCAGGCCACCTCCTTCCAGATGTCTGAAGTACAAGCACTGGAGACAGGGATCCCCACCCCAAAAAGCCAGTGGTTAGTGTGGTACGAAGAAGAGATGGCGGTTCTGGGCAAAGACGTCTCTCAGGAGTATAAGGAGGAGGCTGCCCGCCGGACACAGCAGAGACAAGAAGCAATGGAGCTTGAAAGAGGGAGTAATGCAATTTGGAGTGTAAACCAAATGTTCCGGGAGCCTGTACGGATCACCCGGACAGACTTTAAGCCACTTGATGAAGCTTCCGGAGATGTGGAGGGGTTCTTCAAGGACTTTGAGCAGCAGTGTGCTGTGATGGAGGTACCCCACTCTGGCTGGATGCGTTTGTTAGTGGGACTCCTAAACGGTAGCATGGCAGAGGCTTACCGAACCATCGACTCACAGCGGAATCGGGATTATAACATTGTAAAGCGGACTATCCTGGAGTACCATGCTATCACCCCAGACTCATATAGGGCCAAGTTCCGAGACCTCCCATGCACCACGCGGGGATCATTTAGGATGTATGCACATAAGGTGTCCCAAGCATGTCGGAGATGGCTGGAAGCAGAAAACGCCTTTACTGTGGAAGATGTTATACAGGCGTTCCTTATAGATCAATTTCTTGCCAAGTGCCCCACAGAAGTACGGGAATGGGTCCGGGAGCGCACGTCGCGTACTGTGGATACAGCTGCAGCCCTGGCCGATGAAGCCCTTACTATCCGACCGCAATGGAGGGGGTTTCTGGACAATAAACCACAGCCTACTCCTGTGCCCCGGCCCCCTCCGATTATATCTGCCCTTCCACCTAGTCGCAGGCCAATGACAATCACGCCTCACAATCCTGGGCCCCAACAGTTCCAACCACGACATGGGGGTATCATCACAGAGAGGAGATGTTATGGGTGTGGGCAACCTGGGCATTTGCAATCCGGCTGTCCCTCAAGGATTCGGAGGGAGCCCCACGCAGCCCCACCTCGTCCAGTGCATCTTGTGCACTCCATCCAGCCTGAGGAAGAGCTACCACCACCCCCACCAGAGTGGACCACCGGGCCACGGCACCATAGATACCCCTACTGGAGTGTACGGACTCCAGCCTTTGTCCTTTAGCTACCCAGAGCAATGGCAACGCCACCTGCAGGATGTCTTAATTGATGGATGCAAAGTGTCATGATTTAGAGACACGGGGCATTCCTGACTATCGCAGATCCCCGTGTGGTTCGACCCGAGGCAATTCACCAGGGCCCGGGAATTCCCATTGTCCTGGCGGGGGGTGCCCGCAAATATATATCGAACTTCTGTGCGTTTGGATTATGGTTGTGGAGAAAAACAGTGTTGGATTGGAGTTATGGGAGGACTTCCTGCAGATATCCTCCTTGGGAACGACATTGGGGAGTTACAGTGCCAATTTTGTGGAGCAGTCACCCGACTACAGGCCCTTTAAGCACTACGACATCCGGACCTCACCGGGGAGCAACCACCATGAACCGCATCAGAATTGGTAAGCAATACGTTCCCTGCTACTACATTGGGAGAGCCTTGGGATAGAGAGGAGTTTAGGAGAGAAATAGAGGGTGACACTACCTTAGCAGCCCTTA
This sequence comes from Oophaga sylvatica, assembly GCA_033576555.1. NCBI lineage: Eukaryota > Metazoa > Chordata > Amphibia > Anura > Dendrobatidae > Oophaga > Oophaga sylvatica. The sequence continues at coordinate 28,432 of JARQOD010001188.1, forward strand.
GGTTAAGGGCAGAAACTGGGCGCGTGGGAGATAATGGGGATGCCTTCACTTGAGAAAATGGACTGTATTATCATGTAACAAAAGGCAGTGACAAGGGCAACCCTGACACAACGACCAGGCAACTCATTGTCCCTCAGAAGTACATGGCACAGCTAGACCAACTGGCCCATGATATCCCCTTGGCTGGGCATCAAGGGAGAAAAAGGACTGAAAAGAGACTCACCCAAAGTTTTTACTGGCCTGGCCTCTCGCAGTCGGTAGCCCATTATTGCCGCACCTGCGATGTGTACCAGCGAATGCGGCATCCAGGAGCTCGACATAAGGTACCCCTGCAATCCCTGCCCATAATTGAAGAACCATTTCAACATGTAGCTGTCGACATCATAGGTCCTCTTGCCCACCCCAGCCGGTCAGGGAAAAAATATATCCTGACAGTGGTGGACTATGCCACTCGGTATCCTGAAGCTGCGGCCCTGTCCAGTATTACAGCAGTAAGGCCGGGATCACACATACGAGGAAATTGTCCGACACTCGCATGTGAAATCCCAGCTCTGGCACCGGCACTCGGGAGTGGAGTGCGTGGCTGCATGCGGGTGTCGGACGATTTTCTCGCATGTGTGATCCCGGCCTAAAGGTAGCCGAGGCACTTGTCAACATCTTTACCCGGGTAGGGTTTCCTAGTGAAATATTATCGGATCAAGGCACTCAGTTCATGTCAGATCTGGTCCAGTCCCTATGGCATACCTGTGGTGTTCGAGCCATTCGCACCACCTCATACCACCCGCAAACCAACGGACTGTGTGAACGCTTTAATGGAACCCTAAAAAATATGCTGAGGGCTTTTGCTGACTTTGAAAAATATTGGGAAAAATACCTGCCACATCTTCTCTTCGCCTATCGGGAGGTTCCCCAAGAGTCCACAGGGTTCCCTCCCTCCGAACTACTGTTTAGCCGGAAGGTACGTGGGCCTCTCACTCTTCTGAATGAACATTTGGAGGGAGATATCTCGGACACCGGAATACCTATCATTCCCTATGTTCTTGAGTTGAGAGACCATCTCACCCAGCTAGCTACCTTGGCTAAAGAACATCAGCGGATGGCCCAGTCCAGACAAAAAACCTGGTATGACCGTAATGCCAGGACCCGGGAATTTATGAAAGGACAACAAGGGCTCATGATTACTACTTCCCCTGCCAACAAGCTTCAAGCAGTGTGGGAAGGCCCTTATCAGGTTGTCAAGAAAATTAATGACACTAACTACGTGATTGCCCTGGACTGTAGTGGTCGATGACAGAAAACCGTCCACATTAACATGCTGAAAGAATACCACGACCGATCTCTGCCTGTTCTAGCCGTCTGTCACCCCCTTGTGATGCCACCGCCGGCGAGTATCTCCCCGATCTTCTCCAGGTCGCCCAAGCGGAAGGATCACTGGAACAAAGAGGTCACCAGAAGCAATCTAGGCCACGGGGGCAAAGCCACCCCCCTGGGGTCAAGTCCAGGTCCTCTGGTACCTGCGGGTCGGGTGACATTTCAGTGACCCCGGTCACCCGACCCGCAGGAATGCGATCCCGCCATGACGCCACATAGGACTACGTGGCGTCACAGGTCGGGAAGGGGTGAAATCAGAGAGTCATATCACACAAAATAGTTAATAACATTTCCCACATGTCTACTTTACATCAGCACAATTTTGGAAACAATATTTTTTTTCGTTAGGAAGTATAAGGGTTAAAAGCTGACCAGCGATTTCTCATTTTTACAAAATTTACAAAACCATTTTTTTAGGGACCACCTCACATATGAAGTGAGTTTGAGGGTCAATATGACAAAAAATATCCAAAAGTGAACCATTTTAAAAACTGCACCCCTCACGGTACTCAAAACCACATTCAAGCAGTTTATTAACCCTTCAGGTGCTTCACATGAATGAATAGAATGTGTAAGGAAAAAATAAACATTTACTTTTCTTTCGCAAAAATTTTCCATTAGACCTAATTGTTTATACTTTCTCAAGGGTAACAGGAGAAAATGGACTATACATTTTGTTTTGCAATTTCTCCTGAGCATGCTGATAACCCATACGTGGGGGGAAATCTACTGCTTGGGCACACGGCAGGGCTCGGAAGGGAAGGAGCGCCATTTGACTTTTTGAATGTAAAATATGCTGTAATAATTAGCGGTTGCCATGTCGTGTTTGGAGAGGCCCTGATGTGCCTAAACAGTGGAAACCCCCAACAAGTGACTCCATTTTTGAAAATAGACCCCCCCAAGGAACTTATCTGTGTGGTGGGCACTTTGAACCCCTAAGTGCTTCACAGAAGTTAATTACGTAGAGGCATGAAAATAAAAAAAATCATTTTTTTTCCCACAAAAAATGATCTTTTCGCCCTCAATTTTTTTTCCAAAGGGTAACAGGAGAAATTGGACCCCAAAAGTTGTTGTGCAATTTGTTCTGAGCACGCCGATACCCCATATGTGAGGATAAACCACTGTTTGGGCGCATGGCAGAGGTCAGAAGGGAAGGAGCACCATATTGGAGAGCAGATTGTGCTGGAATTGTTTGTGGGTGACATGTCACATTGTCAGAGCCCCTGAGGTGCCAGAACAGCATAAGCCCCCAAAAGTAACTGCATTTTACATAATACTTCCCTGAATGAATTCTTCTAGTGGTGCAGTGAGCATACTGACCCCACAGCTGTTCCATAGAAAATTATACCATTGGGCAGTGAAGAAAAAATCATTACATTTTTACCACTAAAATGTTGTTTTAACCCCATGTGAAGAAACGGGGTCAGTGGGTGCTCTTGTCTGCTGGCCTGGCTGCCTTTAGAAAGACTGCATGGACCAGGGCTCATACCACTGAACGCCCGCTCTATCTCCCCATGGGCAATATACTACACAGACAACGCAGGGTTAGGGTAAAACAGTGTGGCAATGCTTTATAGAACCACAACGCCCAATAGCAAACAGACCAATCACAGCAATTACCCCCAACATGGTGCACATTACAGGGCCCAACCCTTCCGCTGACTCGCCTGTATAACGGTAGATGTTACGTCAGAGCTCCCAGGGTCGATATTCCACCCGTGATAAACACACAGAGAAGAGATATTGACAAGCATAGGGAGATGACCGAGAACAGTCCATAGAGTCCGTAGAAGGCCCAAAGCCAGTTGACACCACTTCACAGCTCCCAGGGTCACTATTCCACCTGTGATATACACACAGAGAAGAGATACCGACAAGCGTAGGGAGGTGACAGTCCAGACTGTCCATACAAGGTCCAAAGCCAGTTGACACGAAAGTCACCACCTGGCTTATCCAACCACCACCATGGAACCAGGCGACCAGCGGGTCCCAAAACTTGGCTTTCTCCAAACACATCCATGGTTCAGAGATGATCACTGGATCAGATCTGTGTCCTTCCAACCAGAGCCGAAAACTCCTAGGTTGATTCCCTTAGAATCATAGCCTACCAGTAACCCTAACTTTAGCCTACCAGTAACCCTAACTTTAGCCTAGCAGTAACCCTAACTACAGCAGTAAACCTAACTATAGCTCTAACCCTAACTATGGCGCTAACCCTAACTATGGCGCTAACCCTAACTATAGCGCTAACCCTAACTATAGCACTAACCCTAACTATAGCACTAACCCTAACTATAGCACTAACCCTAACTATAACACTAACCCTAACTATAGCACTAACCCTAACTATAGCACCAATCCTAACTATAGCACTAACTATAGCACTAACCCTAACTATAGCACTAACCCTAACTATAACACTAACCCTAACTATAAAACTAACCCTAGCTATAGCACTAACCCTAACTATAGCACTAACCCTAACTATAACACTAACCCTAACTATAACACTAACCCTAACTAAAGCACTAACCCTAACTATAACACTAACCCTAACTATAACACTAACCCTAACTATAACACTAACCCTAACTATAACACTAACCCTAACTATAACACTAACCCTAACTATAGCACTAACCCTAACTATAACACTAACCCTAACTATAGCACTAACCCTAACTATAACACTAACCCTAACTATAACACTAACCCTAACTATAGCACTAACCCTAACTATAGCACTAACCCTAACTATAGCACTAACCCTAACTATAACACTAACCCTAGCTATAGCACTAACCCTAACTATAGCACTAACCCTAACTATAGCACTACCCCTAACTATAGCACTAACCCTAACTATAGCACTAACCCTAACTATAGCACTAACTCTAACTATAGCACTAACCCTAACTATAACACTAACCCTAACTATAACACTAACCCTAACTATAGCACTAACCCTAACCTGCCTTATATGCTTTCTTACTTTATAACAGGATCGGTGATGACACAGCTGTTGGCAGCAGCACTTGTGACACTGTTTCTCCTCTAATCTCTCACTGACAGGAGATCTGAGGAGAAACAGCGTTTTTATGAGGCAGATCGCCCAGGAAAGTTCGTTGCTACAACAAACTTTCCTAGTGATTTGTCTCATTGGCTGGTGTGACGCTGACATCATCAGGACCTGAACCAATCAGGTCTCGATGAGGTCGGGGGTCACAGGAAGCGTTGTGCTCCGGAATCCCCTCGTTATAAGGTACGTGGGGGTCCCGATGAGGATAAAACCGACCGTAGACAAACGTCTGGGCAGCACAAAGCCCTGCTAGCGACGACATTTATCTACCGTTTGGTATTCATGAAGTGGTTAAGTTAAGAGTACCATCATTTCTGTCCAGGCCTATTTCATGAGTTTTATTTTTTTAAATTCTGTGGAAGCATGGCTGAAAAGCAATGTCTGAGTTTCTTCTGTTCATTTTCACAGATTTTTAACTTATTATTACTTTTGTCAGATTCATGTTATTTCTGTCACTATTGTGGGTTTTTTTGTCATTAAACGAGGGGTAACAACAATTTAGACCACGTGTGTAGGAGGAGTGAATATTTTGACTCCACAGCCACTTTCTGGAAATTAAAACGCAGTTGATGTTGGAGAGTGAAAATTACACATTTGCCATTTTCTTACCCAGCACATAGTGCCCAGATTGTGCTCCAGGAGACACACACCGCAAATTACCGTATATACCCATGTATAAGCCGAGATTTTCAGCCCATTTTTTAGGGCTGAAAGTCCCCCTCTCGGCTTATACGCGGGTCATATACGGGGGTCGGCGGGGGAGGGGGAGCGGGGGTGTCGGATCATACTCACCCCTCCGCCGGCGCGGTCTCTGCAGCCCCCCTGCTTCTCCCACGACCTCCGGCTCCTTCCTGCAGCGGTCACATGGCACCGCTCATTAAAGTCATGAATATGCACATATTCATGACTTTAATGAGTGATACCATGTGACCGCTGCAGGACTGAAGTGCTGCGGAGAGCGCCGGGAGAAGAGGAGAGGCTGCAGAGACACGCGGCGGAGGGGTGAGTATAGCTATATTTACCTGTCCCCGTGCCACCGTTGCGTGCTGCTCCCTCGGTCCTGGCTGTGAATGTTCAGGCAGAGGGCGCGATGACGTCGTTAGTGCGCACCCCGCCCCCTGCCAGATCATTCACAGTCAGAGGAGTCAGACCGAGGGAGCAGCGCAGCGATGCAGAGAGGACAGGTAAATATCTCAGGTGCCGGGGTCCTGAGCGAGCGGTGACACTGGCACCTGTCCCCCATAGTGCGCCTCTGTCACCGCCTGCTCAGGACACCGGCACCTGGCCCCCAGCGACGAGAGGTGAGTATGTCATTTTTTTTGCAGCAGCAACATATGAGGCCTATACTATGGGGCATAATTGTGCAGCATATGGGACATAATATGGAGCATATGGGGGCATAATCTGGAGCATATGGGGGCATAAGCTGTGGAACATATGGGGGCATAATATGGAGCATATGGGGGCATACTCTGTGGAACATATGGGGGCATAATCTGGAGCATATGGGGGCATAAACTGTGGAACATATGGGGGCATAATCTGGAGCATATGGGGCATAATCTGGAACATATGGGGCATAATCTGGAGCATATGGGGGCATAAGCTGTGGAACATATGGGGGCATAAGCTGTGGAACATATGGGGGCATAAGCTGTGGAACATATGGGGGCATAATCTGGAGCATATGGGGGCATAAGCTGTGGAACATATGGGGGCATAATATGGAGCATATGGGGCATAATCTGTGGAACATATGGGGCATAATCTGGAGCATATGGGGCATAATCTGTGGAACATATGGGGCATAATCTGGAGCATATTGGGCATAATCTGTGCAGCATATGGGGGCATAATAATTTTTCACCCTAGGCTTATACGCGAGTCAATAAGTTTTCCCAGTTTTTTGTGGCAAAATTAGGGAGGTCGGCTTATACACGGGTCGGCTTATACATGAGTATATACGGTAAGTGGATTCTTCTCACTATAATATTGCCAAATACAGGGATCCTAAATGTTGTTTGAGCTCACTGCAAGACTCAGAAGAGAGAGCGGATTTTGCTGGATTGGTTTATAGAAACTCTGTTGCTTTTCAACAGCTTTTGAGCCACTACCGTGTTTCCCCGATAGTAAGACACCCCGATTGTAAGACGTATCGGGAGTTTCAGAGGGGTCGGCTAATATAAGCCGTACCCCGAAAGTAAGACATATGTCTTACTTTCGGGGAAACACGGGGGTATTGCCGCCTCCCTCTCATCAAGCTGCGCGCTGCTTCCTGCCCACGTCAGCACCGTCCCCCTCTCCATACGTCGCCGCGTCTCATCTACCACCAGAAAAACTCACCTGAGTTTTTCTGCAGCCGCCTTCCGCCACGGGCTCCGGCTCCCTGCAGCCGCTGGTCCCTCCGTCGCTCCGTTCGCCCGCAGTCCCGGGCTGAAGTTCTCGCGCGCTCTATTTAAATTTCTTCTTCGGTCCCGAAACGTCATCACGTTGGTCACTCACGTGACCGGAGACTGGAGAGAACTGTCTATCACTGCGGCCTCCGGTCACGTGAGTGACCAACGTGATGACGTTTCGGGACCGAAGAAGAAATTTAAATAGAGCGCGCGAGAACTTCAGCCCGGGACTGCGGGCGAACGGAGAGACGGAGGACGGCGGGACCAGCGGCTGCAGGGAGCCGGAGCCCGTGGCGGAAGGCGGCGGTGAGTTTTTCTGGTGGTAGATGGCAGACGCGGCGACGTATACACAGTATTAATCATACATCAGTAAAACATATACACTGGCATACTGGGGTATCATCTGCTGTATGTAACCCAGTGGGTATCAGCAGGTGTCACACTGGATTAAATACAGCAGGTGGTACTGTATCACACTGGGTTAGATACAGGTAATTTTTTTTCAATATAAGACATACCCCGAAAGTAAGACATAGTGGGGCTTTTGGGGATAAAAAGAAAGTAAGACACTGTCTTACTATCGGGGAAACACGGTAGTAGTGCGGGAACCTCTGGTTTTCCATTGACAGATGATGTACCTGAGTGGGGACTTGTTTTTTGTGAGATGAGAATTGGTATTATTTTCTCTTACATAATATTGATTGGTTTCTTTTTATTCGATATTTGTGAGGCAGAATGAACAAACAGTTGAACACCACACATTACTGATCCATCCAACAAGGTTTTCTATTAGACTGTGAACTGTCATTGTCTTGGTAAATAGTTACAGTTTTTTACATAGCTTGCCATTTTTATGGACAGTTTAAGTAGAAATATTCAAAAATATAAAACTCAAGGATATTATTACAAAAAATGTTTTTTTATCTTAGCAGATGACTGTACCAGGAGATCAGAGGGACAGCTGACATCTTCAATTTTTAAATCTGATGATCTTGAGATCCTACAAGATACAACTGAAGTGAATGCCATTACTCCAGATCCATCATCATCCATTCACAGCAAAGTTCTGTCTTCTGATCCTATGAAACAGATCCCATCTTCTGACTCATTACTGACAACTAAGGAAAATCAAAGTCACAAAAGAGGCATTAAAAAACAAACTGCTCCTAAAGCAAAGAAGTCATTTTCATGTTCAGAATGTGGGAAATATTTTTCACAGAAAGCACATTTAGTTACACACCAGAGAACCCACACAGGAGAGAAGCCTTTTCCATGTTCAGAATGTGGGAAATGTTTTAACCAGAAACCAGATTTGGTTAGGCACCAGAGAACTCACACAGGGGAGAAGCCTTTTTCCTGTTCAGAATGTATGAAATGTTTTAACCAGAAACCAGATTTGGTTATTCACCAGAGAACTCACACAGGGGAGAAGCCTTTTTCATGTTCAGAATGTGGGAAATGTTTTGCACAGAAATCACATTTAGTTACACACCAGAGAACCCACACAGGAGAGAAGCCTTTTCCATGTTCAGAATGTGGGAAATGTTTTAACCAGAAACCAGATTTGGTTAGGCACCAGAGAACTCACACAGGGGAGAAGCCTTTTTCCTGTTCAGAATGTGTGAAATGTTTTAACCAGAAACCAGATTTGGTTAGGCACCAGAGAACTCACACAGGGGAGAAGCCTTTTTCATGTTCAGAATGTGGAAAATGTTTTAATCAGAAATCAGTTTTGGTTAAGCACCATAGAACTCACACAGGGAAAAAGCCTTTTTCATGTTCAGAATGTAGAAAATGTTTTGCATGTAAATCACAATTTGTTAACCACCAGAGAGCTCCCACAGGGGAGAAGCCATATTCATGTTCAGAATGTGGGAAATGTTTTAACCAGAAACCAGATTTGGTTAGGCACCAGAGAACTCACACAGGGGAGAAGCCTTTTTCCTGTTCAGAATGTGTGAAATGTTTTAACCAGAAACCAGATTTGGTTAGGCACCAGAGAACTCACACAGGGGAGAAGCCTTTTTCATGTTCAGAATGTGGAAAATGTTTTAATCAGAAATCAGTTTTGGTTAAGCACTATAGAACTCACACAGGGGAAAAGCCTTTTTCATGTTCAGAATGTAGAAAATGTTTTGCACGTAAATCACAATTTGTTAACCACCAGAGAGCTCCCACAGGGGAGAAGCCATATTCATGTTCAGAATGTGGGAAATGTTTTACATGGAAATCAGATTTTGTTAGACATCATAGAACTCACACAGGGGAGAAGCCTTTTTCCTGTGCAGAATGTGGGAAATGTTTTGCACGTAAATCACATTTTGTTAACCACCAGAGAACTCACACAGGGGAGAAGCCTTTTTCCTGTTCAGAATGTGGGAAATGTTTTAACCGTAAAACGCTTCTTGTTAGACATCAGAGCAGTCACACAGGGGAGAAGTCTTTTTCATTTTCTTAATGTGGGAAATATTTTACTTGGAAATCAGCTGTTAATAAACATCAGAGCAGTCACACAGAGGAGAAGTCTTTTTCATTTTCTTAATGTGGGAAATATTTTACTTGGAAATCAGCTGTTAATAAACATCAGAGACGTCACATAGGGGAGAAGCCTTTTTTTGCACATAATAGTTTTAAACAAAATTGAATCTTCTTAAATGGGTTGTTTCTTGTCATTCTTCATGTTTGCTGACAAAAGGATAAAACTAAACTTTATTAATTCCAAATGTAAAGCTATACCCATAATTCACCCCCTGAAGGTTAGTCAGTAGGTGAGTAATAGAAAAAACATGTACCCCACAGTTCAGTATATAGGGTGAGGTGACGTATACACACTCACTCTCCAAGCCTCTCATTTCTTCGGGTTTCATCGTGCTCACAGGAGACTATTTAATATTGACCTATATTCAAGTGAGACTAGACCAAAAAAAACTAAAATCATGTATCATGTTATCCGAAACAGTCAGAAAACTAGCCACATATTGGCAGACCCCAGACCTCAAACTATATACTCCGTAAGTTTATAAGCCGCTCCAGTGTCAGGAATAGATAGTGTGTGAAAATACAGTATAATTCTTGTGTTTTCTCCTATAGGGACTGCCCTAGTTTGGTATTGTAACAGCTGTTAATTAAATACCCAAAAAAATATATGAAAACCAGAGCCAATTTATAGAAAAATGCAAAAACAATTTTATTAAGTTACAAAACAATTTTTAAAAAGAAGTAACAATCATTATACAAAATATTAATGACAAAAGAGAAGGCAAAAAAAACCCTAGATACCGTTATTCAGAAAAATGAATGCATAAAGTCATATATCACAAGATGCTTGGTATAATATCAGGACAAATAGACATAACGATGCTGTGATATAAATATTCAGAACTGTACATCAATAAAAAATAAAAATAATAAATAAAGTGTGCAGTGCACATCATAAAGAAATAATAAATATAATATTTTTATTATCCTATCAGTATAAAAATTATCAAAAAGTGCATAATGCAGAAAAGAAAAATTATTAGTAGTGCTCAAATGAACAATTTAATAATTTAAAGAGGCAAAACTGCACAAAATACTGAAACATATATATAGGCGGACAGTTTTGATATATTACCACAGCATCCTATAGTAGTGTATCCAACATGGATGTGAATATAGGAAGATAAAAAACCTATATCAGCATGCAGGGATTATATATACACATGAATATATACATATATATTTAGGACCAGGCAAAAGCCTATACCCTATAAACCAATATCAATATATATATCGAGAAAATGCGCATGTGAAAAACCATACAGATGTATATAGGCATCAATCAATACGCAAGGTAAGTATGACAGTCGACTGCGCATATGCAGATGCTACCAACACTGCTGAAGGCTATAATCCCATATATGTTGCAAAGGATTTGTCCCTATAGTTATATGTATATATCTCAAAAAAATTTACATGCATATGCTGCTATTATCATTAACGCACTATCATATATATGTGCAAACACTGCTATATAACACTGCTGAAGGCTATAATCCCATATATGTTACAAACAATTTGTCCCTGTAATAATAAGTATATATCTCAGAAAAATGCATGTGCTGCTATTGTCATCAACGCACTATCATATATATGTGCAAACACTGCTATCATGGTTAAAGGCTGCAACCCCAAATATATTACAGGAAAATTCCTCCCATGTGGCCATAAATGCCATAACAGTATGTTAAATCAACAGCAAGTATAGGAATTGTTAGGATCATTCAGCCATGGAGGGTCCTTGTTGGAGTCGGAGTATCCCCGTAACAAGAAATACACAGACACGTAGTGTATAATCAGGTACTGGGAAGCCCCTGAGCGCGCCCGCTCTATGGATGCTATCCCTTTATTTATACTAACAAATCATAAGATATTGTCGCACAGGCGCAGTAAAATTCCTTTGTTCCATAAGCAGCAAAGTGATTCATAACAGTGGAATGTTGATAAGAAAGTTTCATAATTAGAAAAGTGATAATTCATAGTAATAGAAGGTTGCTGAGACAGCTAAAAACAAGTTACAATCTAGTTTCTGGGCGTCAGTCCAAATGTCCAGATAAGGGAAGAATAACTTCATCTGTGTCTTACATCGTAATTTTGGGTGAAGTATAACTCCTACCATCCTCTCAGTCCCCCCTTTGATTCTTCCTTATATATGTTGATAGTGAATTTTCTCCTGAAGTTTTTTCATCTTCCTTGCCACCCGTCGGTACACGAATATATTTAGCATAGTTAACACAAATATAAGTAATACTAATATAACAAGGGGATAACAAAAAACTTGAATAAAGTGTGTGGCAGTAGGGGACCATCCACTAAATATATCATACCAATGATGTTCAGTTTCACTTTGAATTGCAGACCCTAAATTAATCAATTTTTCTGAGTCTATATATGCATTTACCAGGAGTTTGTTCAAAGAATGTTTAAACTCCGTAATATGAGCATGCACTTCCTCTGATCTATTAATCAATTCTCTTAGCTTGGTACAGTCTAAACTAACAGGTATGTTAGGCAACATTTTTACAAAGTTCATTCCTTCACTTATTTCATTGTCTATTTCAGGTAAAAAGAAATAAGTGCTTCCTTTCCAGTTTAGAGTAGTAATATTTTTAATACATCCAACATATGGGGTATTTAGGTGCAGGGGTCCTGTGGTATTTTTATCGTTGGTCACTATACAAATATATTGTGGCCCTAGTTCCATAAATGTTTCCACTGTGTTAAGGGGAACTCGTAATAGGGGACATATATTAGTTTGATGTTGTAATAGACATGGCTCATACATGGGAGTACCCTGTCCGCAAACATAACCTTTGTTAGTCTCGTGACAGCTTGAGAGATCATGTGATCTTGTTAGTGTCCATATAGGTACCCTTAATTTCTGGGTACCAAAATTCCTCTTGTATAACTATGGGCATTACAAATATTTTACACATTACCATAGTGCTATTAGCGCGGATTTTAAAGGCTGTGAAAGTACCCGTACACCATAAATCTAAACACTGGACCTCTTTCCCAGTGACCGTGAACCAGGTATCTGACTGGGAAATATTAAATATTTTTGCCCACTCAAAATAGTTTCCAGACATGAGGCCAGCTTGTGCTCTGTTTTTCTGTATTTGCCAATTTATTATTTCGAAACCACATTGTGTTGCATTTATTAATGATGAAATATTTTCCCATGATTTTTCTGTTAAAAATAAACTCTGATTAAAAATACTATTAATATCATTAGGGATCTGCAATCCAAGTCGGTTAACTTTTAGGGAAGTTGGAATCCATTTACCATTAATTTTTACACTTTCTGCCATATCCTGTCCTGCTCTAGACCATTTATTGGCCATAGACTCCATTTGCATGCTATTCATAATTCCCATTCCAGTACCCGTTGCCCCCAGCAGGGTGTCATACCAAGCCCTCTTATGCCTTGAACACGTAGGGATAAGTGGAAAAGATACATTGAACTGAACTTTTACCTTTTGATGTATCGTAGAAGTGTTAACACAGGTGCTCGGGATGGGGATAAGAGAGTGGTTGCTGAAATGAGGCAGGATACTTGCGTTATACACATATATGCCTATGGCAAACCAAGGTCCTCCCTTTATTTCAGACGTGTTACCACAAACATAATACCCAGGGGCATCTAGAACAGTGGTGTTTGAGTTTTGATACTTCTTGCTGGTGTAATATATCGCAAAATTCCTAAAATTGTGGTTAGTGATCTCTGTGGTATTCACAAATGAACATACATTGTTCCCTTCTACTGTGGAATTAATGGTTATATTAAAACCCGTTTTTACATGTATGAGATATCGGTTATACCATACTTTAGACTTCTCCTGTCTGAATATTGTACAGGGGCCAGTGATTTTTATTGTCATGGTCAAGCATTCTGTGTTTGCTCTGCAGGTATAGTTATTTTGCGTCCTATTTTGTGTATGGCTTTTCCATTTCCAAAGGGAAGAGTAGGTCTCCCCTTCTTCCAGTTCTTTTTCCTTGGGGATGGATGTCCCAGGTGTCCAAGCAACAGTGTAGCTTACCAATATCGCTATCAACGCAATGATTTGATAAAGAATTCTCATTTTGCTATCTTACAGTGGCTAGCATGCACCCATGCAGCCTTTCCTTCTAATTTTAATGCAGTAGGCGTGGTTAGTAACACCTGATAAGGACCCTCGAATCTGGGTTCTAGTGTCCTTCTGTTATGTCTTTTTACATACACTTCGTCCCCTGGTTGTAGCTTGTGTGTCCCTTCAACGGAATCTGGATCTGGAATAGAAGAGAACACTAAAGAGTGTGTTTTAGACACATGTTTACATAAGTTCTGTACATATGCTGTTAAACTCTCAGTTTCTAGCATTAAAGTCTGTGGGAAATACAATCCTGTATTGGCAACTCTACCAAACAATATTTCATGGGGGGTGAGTTTGCTCTTTCCCTGGGGGGTGTTTCTGACTGAATACAATGCTATTGGAAGACACTCAGTCCATGGTTTCTGTGTCTCTGCCATAGCTTTCTGTATTTTCAATTTGAGTGTCCCGTTCATTCTCTCAACCTTACCAGAACTCTGTGGGTGGTAAGGGGTGTGTAGTTCACTCTTTATACACAACATTTTCATTACATTCTGAAAGATCTCTCCAGTGAAATGTGTACCTCTATCTGACTCAATCACTTCTGGGATACCATAACGGGGTACCAGTTCATGTGCTATTTTTACTGCAGTGATTTTAGCCGTGGCTCTATGAACTGGATAAGCCTCCGGCCACCCCGAAAACATGTCCACACATACCAGTACATACTCATAGTGTCCATGCTTAGGCATCTGGATATAATCGATCTGAAGTCTCTGGAACGGATATAGTGGTCTTACATGGTGCTTCTGGGGGGTCTTAATAGTCTGTCCTGGATTGTAGGCTAAACAGATTTCACAAGAACCACATTTTGCTCGAGCTACCTGGCCGAACCCTGGGGCTAACCACTTCTGTCTGACCCTCTGTATCATACCGTTTGCAGACACATGTGTAGGTCCGTGGGCTTCACTGACCACAACAGGGTACCACGCTCAGGGGAGACAAAGCTCATCTCCTTTTCTCCATAGTCCTTCTTTTTCTTCTGCCCCCTGTTTCTGCCACTCTTCTTTTTCTTCTCTACTCACCTGCTGGTGGGCTTCTTTGAGCCGTGTAATTAAGTCAAATTCTGATACTGCACTAATAGTGTGGTCAGTTGTCAGAGGTTTTACTGCAGCTCGCTTAGCAGCCTTGTCGGCTCGGTCATTACCCCTAGCTATCTCTGTGTCGAGTCTTACATGTGCAGGTACTTTCATTACTGCTACTTGTTTAGTTAAGGCAGCTGATTCTAGAATTTGTTTAATCATTTGTCCATGTTTTACTGGTTGACCTGAAGCTGTCATGTAACCTCTAGCTCTCCATATGCATCCAAAATCATGTACAATGCCATATGCATATCTAGAATCAGTAAAAATATTAGCGGTTTTTTCTTTTGCTAATTGTAATGCTCGTATTAGAGCTAATAGTTCAGCTTCCTGGGCTGAACAGCTGGCTTGCATTGGTTCAGCTTCAATAACATCATGATCTGATACAACAGCATAACCTGTGTGAAAGTTACCAGCTTCATCTGCATACCTGCTACCATCTATATACATTTGTAAGTCTGGATTGTCAAGAGGGATGTCCTGTACATTAGGTAACCCTTGTGTTTCTTGTTCTATACACTGTAAACAATCATGTATTCCATTATTTTGTTCATGAAATTGTAAAAAATTTTTATCTTCATAGTCTCCTTCCACCCCCCCCTTTGTCTCTAATGGTAACAGAGTGGCTAAATTTAGAGACAATATACGGCGAAAAGTGAGGTTTGGTGGCATTAGTAAGGAGCATTGTAATCTAAGATGTCTAGCCATTGAAATGTGTTTTGGCAATACCTGATTCAGTATGCCATGTACATCATGTGTCGTTTGTACTATTAAGGCATGGTCTAGTACTATGTCTGAGGCTTTTTCTACCAAAAGAGAAACAGCTGCTACTACCTTGACACATGACGGTGCAGCTTTGGTGACATTATCTAATTGAGCAGAGTAGTATGCGACAGGTCTTTGTTTATTTTCATGTTTCTGTGTTAGTACCCCTGTAGCATGATTAGATATTTCCGCAGCCATTAATTGGAATGGTTTAGCGTAGTCTGGGATTCCCAAGGCCGGGGCTGACATGAGACCTTTCTTGAGGTCTTGAAAGGCTATGAGCGCTGATTCAGTTAACTGGAAAGGTTCGATTTTTAAACAATCATATAGAGGTTGCATAAGCTGACTAGCATGTATAACCCATTGTCTGCAGTGTGATACTATTCCCAAAAATGCTCTTAATGTTTTGTAGTTCTTGGGAGGAACAAGATCTCTAATGATTTTTAGTCTGTCGGCGGTGAGGTGCCGAATACCTTGTGAAATGCAGTGTCCTAGAAATACTATCGTAGTCATACAAAGTTGTATTTTTCTCTTGTTAACTTTACAGCCCATGTCTGCTAGAAATATTAACAACCTTATTGTGTTGCTGTCTGCGGACTCTTGATCAGGGGCACATAACAATAGGTCATCAACATATTGGAGAATTACAACCTCATCCGTAGGTTTAAAATTTTGTAGAACTGATCTCATAGCTTCTGAGTACAAGGTAGGTGAATGTATCATACCCTGTGGTAATCTTGTCCATGCTAATTGTCTATTCTTGAATGTAAATGCAAACAGCTTGTAACAGTCTGGGTGTAATGGTACTGAAAAGAATGCATTTGATAAGTCTATGACAGAAAATACTCGTGCTGTTGCTGGAATCTGTGATAGCAACGTGTGTGGATTTGGCACAACAGGAGTAATAGGTTCCAAAATTTTATTTATCTCTCTTAAATCATGTACCATCCGGTACTTAGCAGCTGACCCCTCAGTAGATTCTTTTTTACGGGGTACAACGGTGTATTAGCTGGTGACTTTACTTCTATCAGTACTCCAGTTTCTAGATAATCTTTTATCTGTTCTCCTATGGCGTGTTCTTGTTGGGCACTAATAGGATACTGTCTCAATTGGGGTAGTGTCACACCTGGAACAGGAGTGACTTTTACAGGAGCTATTGGCATTAGTCCTACATCGGTGTCATGTTGTGCCCATAATTTTTCTGGTACCTCAGAAAGATCCAAAATAATTTGGGTAGGGGCAGGATCTTTCTCATCCTCTAAGGCTTGGACTTTTACAATGTTTTCTAGAGACTCTTGGTCATCAGGCACCAAAATTTGGACTCTACCATCTTCCAAAAATTGGATATTCATTCCTGTCTGTTTTAGTAAATCCATACCTAGAAGACAAGTAGGTGCCCCTTTAACAAAAAGGAATTTTGATAAAAATATTTTAGATCCTATCTTTGTTTCAAGGGGAATACTATATGGGAGTGGCCTGATTCCTCCATCATACCCTTCGGTATAAGTTACATCATCTGATAAACAATCAGCATTTGGTAGGGCATCTTCATTGAGGACGGAGGAAGTTGCTCCGGTATCTATTAAAAAAGGACATTGCTTTCCTGCTACTTTTACTTGAATTATTGGGCGCCTTCCAGTCAAAGTGGTTTGCATTACGTCTAGTCACTCGCTAGCTGCAGGAGCAGAAGCCTGTACTGTCTTTTCTTGTGATTGTCTTGGGACATAAGTACCATTTTCTATATCCCTGGCTTTTTTCCTGCATTCTCTAATCCAATGTCCTGGTTTCTTACAGTAGTGACATGGATTAGTTTTCTTATCCAAATTCCCTTTGTCATAAGTTTGATTTGATCTGTTGTTCTTATTAACCAGACTGTTATTTGCCGCCACTCTGACGGGTTTGGATGCTGCCTCACGCATATCCATTTCTATCCCTAATAGTTTTTGTCTGACTATCTGGGGATCATCTAGTGTTCTCCAATCAGGAGTTGCAGCCTTGAACTTTTCCCTAAGTTTTGGGTTGAGATTCTCTATAAAAGTTTTAGTCATCAGTCGAATGACTCCTTCATTAGTAAGATCCATTCCCTCATCTCTGTAACTGTTCTCTACCGCTAGGTAGTATTCATCTACTGGCTGTCCTGACTTTTGGGAAACAGTTCCTGAAGTCCCTCTCATTCTTTGCTTGGTTCTCATAAACTCTAGTAGTCTCTGCACAAAATTCTGTCCTGACAGTGCGGTATTTGGATCCTCACCATCTACTGGTTGAGGTCTATGAGGTTCTATAACTGTCATCAATTCCTGATACAACCCTGGTGTCATTTTCATTCTACATAATTCTGTTCCATCTGACCATGTTCCATTATGGGTGTGTATTATCTGTTGTATGTACGTAGCAAATCTTAGTGGGCATTGTATCGGATCTGGTGCATTCTGAAGTAGGGACATTCCCTCAGCGGGGGTCCATGGAAAATATTGTCTAGTCTGATGGTATCTAGTTACTCTACGCGGTGGATTGCCACCATCTTCTTCTCTGTATGGTCGACTGAGGATACGCACTGGTGCCAACATATCATGTGGTTGTGGTGCTCCACATCCTGCACATGTGTCTCTCCAGTCTGGATTCTGGAGTCCACAGTTTGTACATGTCCATCCACCCGGACCCCGAAGATCAGGATACAGTGTGGGTTCTGACCTGGGCTGATATGGTGGTGCCAATGGGTTCATTTGTTTACTGTTCTCAGTTTGTACAATGGGACCCTGTCTGACTGGAGTTCTCCATAACCCATTGTCTTTATTAAAAGACCAATGGTCTGTTTCTGCTAGTTTGGATAATTTGACCATAGAGTCAACCTGCTCTTGCCATCCTTTATCCCTTATTACTCCCGCTTTTCTAACCTGAATGTCCTCCCATATCTTCCTGTTAAACCTTTCATGCCTTGCTACCTGAAAAGTTTTGCAAACTTTCCCTAAATTCTTAGTTGCTTCTACACCACACCTTTCTTTCACGATTGTATAGACATCTTGTTCATCATTTGTGGTCTTAGTCTGTTTGTTGCCCATTTTTCCTGACTATTCCTACCTTAGGAGGCTTTTTGGGTTAGATAGAATATATTCTATATTCTACCTTTCCTCGTTACCTATTCTGTCCTAAGGAGCCAGTATCTGAAACGGTTTATCTGGACCGTTTTGTCTGAAGTGTAGAGTAATTCTAACACACATATATATGGCAACAAGGGCAAGACCAACAATACATAAAATGAACCATACAGTCTCCATTACATATCGTGTCCCTGGAGTATTATCATTACTTCCATGGGCTCATTCTATCAATCTCTTATCCGTCAGAAAGGAGGACAAAGGTTCGGGAGTTAAGCGTGAGCGAAGGTTTCCCCGAAAGGACACAACCTTATGACTCAGTTAGGCAATCTCCGTAATACTTATGTCATCTACCTTAGTGCGGCTTATGAGGCTATTCCCGACATCCACATCTCTTTCATACCATACATTTCATGACCTTCTCTGACCTCTCCTTCGGCAGATCCTACAGTATATACATGAATGACCCGAGCTATAGGTATTCTTCTCTACTAGTTCCTCAATCCCAACACAAGATATGCATGAAATTTACGGACTATCGCAGAGCAGATGTAAGAGAACTAACAGTGTCTCTTACCTGGCCAGGTTTGTCATCTGCTGTTCCAATGTCCCAATCTCAGCGGTTACTCGTGCCGGTCGATGAACTTGAAGGAATACGCAGACCTCGGGTCCCTGTTCGGGCGCCAGGAATTGTTAGGATCATTCAGCCATGGAGGGTCCTTGTTGGAGTCGGAGTATCCCCGTAACAAGAAATACACAGACACGTAGTGTATAATCAGGTACTGGGAAGCCCCTGAGCGCGCCCGCTCTATGGATGCTATCCCTTTATTTATACTAACAAATCATAAGATATTGTCGCACAGGCGCAGTAAAATTCCTTTGTTCCATAAGCAGCAAAGTGATTCATAACAGTGGAATGTTGATAAGAAAGTTTCATAATTAGAAAAGTGATAATTCATAGTAATAGAAGGTTGCTGAGACACCTAAAAACAAGTTACAATCTAGTTTCTGGGCGTCAGTCCAAATGTCCAGATAAGGGAAGAATAACTTCATCTGTGTCTTACATCGTAATTTTGGGTGAAGTATAACTCCTACCATCCTCTCAACAGTTAGCAGAGATATATAAAGGGCATCCAAAACTGCCCTATTTTGGTATTGTAACAGCTGTTAATTAGTAGTGTAGACAAATTGTCCTAGACTAAACTCCGTTTTCAGACGGCCCAATATGTACTACTCAGGGAAAACTTACCTGCTCCAAAGATCATTAGCAGCTTCTAACTAATGGCCATGCTGCGGTCTGTCAAGGAATGAGTGCAATATCGCTATAAAGACTAGGGATATGTGCAACCATAATGTCTGGGAGATCTGTGCCATTATTTAGTATGAATATGGAAATAATCTCTGGAAGGTACGTGTTCCCTGAGCGGTATATACTGTATTTTCACATCCTATCTATTCCTGACACTGGAGTGGCTTATAAACTTACAAAGTATATAGTTTGAGGTCTGGAATCTGCCAATAGGTGGCTAGTTTTCTGACTGTTTCAGATAACAAGATACATGATTTTAGAGTTTTCTTCGTCTAGTCCCACTTGAATATAGGTCAATATTAAATAGTCTCCTGATGAATGAATCAATGAATATTCATTTCTCTTAAGTATCGGCACACGAGACGGCTGGCAGCAGCAGGAAGCCGGTGGCTGACACTGCGCTACTGAAGAGGAATGAATACTCACTGCTCTCTGTGCACAGTCCCGGCGAGCACTCCAGCATATGTGCTCTGCTTGTGAGCAACGCATGACGTCCCTGCCATGTGCTGCTTACAAGCATAAAGCAATTGCTGGCACCGGAGTAGGATGCTGCGAGGGAGCGCCGGGTAGGTAAGTGTAATGTTTTTTTTTTTAATGTTTTCTGATGGGGACATGCATACCAGGATGGGGGTGGGGCCAATTATAAGGATTGGGCCATTCATACCAGAATAAGGATGGGGACAATCATACCAGGACGAGATGGGGGCCCTGCATACCAGAATAAGGATGCATGACGTCAGCGCTGATTGGGCACAGGGCTCACATGATGTAAAAACCTCAAAGAAGCCCCAAGAACACAAGTGCCAGCACCAGTGAAACGGTGCCAGCATGGGAGGTTTGTATAAGTGTTTTTATTTTAACAGGACCAAACATGAGGAATGAGAAGGGGTTGTCCAACTAGTTGACAACCTTTTTAAACATCAAAAATCCCACACAGGGAAAAGTCATTATTATACCTCGAGTGTGAGAAACAAATTACAGGAAAATCGTATTTTGTTGACCTTCAAAAATAACTCAGACGGGAAGAACCTATATATATTATTGACAAATTGTATAAAACCATGATGCGTGCGGCGTGCGTTCAAGGATGGAATATTATATGGGAGTTTTATAGAATAAATTCAAGGTGAGAATATTATATGGGAGTTTTATAGGATAAACCAAATACCAACAGAAAATAAATGACCCAAAACAAACATTTATCAGTAACAATAACTGATCTTTATTGGGTAAAGTATAAAAGAATTGCATCATTTTCCGATACCTGCAGTGTCTCCATTTTTCATGACCTCGGGCTGATTGAAGGATTATGTTTTGCACGCCGCGCTGTTTTAATGATAACATTTTGGTGCAGATACGATCTTTTTATCGTCCGTTATTGCATTTTAATGCAATGTTGCAGTGACAAAAAAACATAATTCTGGCATTTTGACTTTTTTTCTTGTTACGCCATTTAGCGATCAGGTTAATTCTTTTTTATATTGTTAGATCGGGCGATTCTGAACATGGCGATATCAAATATGTGTATGTTTTTGTTTTTTTTATTTTGAATGAGGCAAAAGGTGGTAATTTTAACTTTTATATTTTTTTATGTTTTAAATATTTTTAAAAATATTTTTTTTTACTTTTGGCATTGTGAAGACATGCAGCATTGTATCTTAATTAACCAGACTATTTTTAACGAAGAAGAATAATAGACTGTTATCTGTATGTTAGCTTTCAAATTTAAGTGTTGATTTCTGGTTGGTCAAGAAAACAGACTTTTGTTTGTGTAAGCCGGTAATATTGACTTTTATTGTGCGCTTATCCTTGATCACTAGTGATGTTTGCTGATATGCTAATTATGCATTGTGTTATGGAGCCAGTTTGTTGAATTCTAAAGCAGAAAGGGAAAAACTATGCAAATACTTTAAATAATGAAGTAATGCTACTTGATCTCATCTCCATTCTTACCCTTTATGTAAATACTGAATGAGGGACACTTGTTAAGTCTAAAAATAGGTTACATGCCTCTGTATAAAGAGACAGAGAAATAGCCAGAGAGATTCTGCCAAGACATCTATACATCTCAAAAAGGACCAGAGACAGGACAGCAGCCATTTTACATCATGGCTCCATCACGAAGGACACAGATCTATGAATCTATAGGTAATAACCCATGGATTTTCAGCCTCGGTTAGAAGAATACAGATCTGCTCCATTGACCATCACTGAACCACGGATACGTTTGGAGAAGCCAGGTTGTGATCCTCAGATCAACTGGCCTTGTACCTTGTATGGACTCAATGGACTGTCATCTTCCTACGCTTGTTACCTACTCTCTGTGTGCGTGCCACAGGTGAGGTAGCGACTGTGGAAGATCTGTAGTCACAGCTTCTATTATCCCGGTGAGTCAGTGGAAGGGTGAGACTCTGTAATGTGCACCATCTTGAGTACTGTGCTGGGACTGTTCTATGTGTTATCTTCCTGTTTTGTGGTAACAAATAGCAGATAAGAGTAGATACACTGCTAGGCTAAAAAGTTTGACTTTCACATACATGAATATAAACTGAGAAGCCTACTGTCATATAATATTGAGCATTACACTACCATATAATGTTGAGAATTACTCCAACATATAATGACCAAGTAATCACATTTGATCCTGACATCACTACTAGGATATAAAATCATATAAAATGCTGCAGAAACATGTGTGAATCTCCGGTTATTGTTTGTTTTATTTCTGTGGCATAGAGCTCAAAGCAGCCGCATCTGTTTGTTGCTCTGCTACAGAAACAGGCTACCAGAATTCCATTCATCTACTCATTTTGGGCTATGTGATAATTGGGTTAACTTTGCTCTTCATATAAAATGCTGCAGAAACATAGGCTCATTTGCCCTAGGTAACAAATAGCATATAAGAGTAAATACCCTGGTGGGATATAAAATGACAACCACATTATCAAATAAAATACACTGCTGAAATATAAATTGATATAAAATGAACAGGCTACTATTATATAATATGGAGAATTACTCCAACATATAATGATCAAGTAATCGCATTTGATAGTGACATATCGCATTTGATAGAGGCATATATAATATGTAATGATAAAATTCATTGTGTAATACAACATGATAATAATAGCCTGAAGGTACTGCCACACTAAACGCTCCGGCTAACGATCACGATAATGACGCATACTAATGCGATCGTTTTAGTGATCGTTTTAATGTCGCTAGTAGCTGCCAAACTTAACGATCTCGTTAACGACGCATAAGCGGTTAGCGATCTCCTTAACGACTTTGGCGGTCATTGCGATGTAAAAAACAGCGCACATCGTTCACAAAAGGTGCCAGACACAGCGATATAGGCTCACCAGCGGGACGCCAACAATCTAAATACGGTCCAGAACTCTAGTGAACGATCAGCGAGATCACAGCAGGGGCCACGTCGTTGCTACATGCCACACACAACAGCGTCACTAACGAGATCGCTAAATAGTGACGTTTTTTAGCGATCTCGTTAGCGTCCTTGTTTAGTGTGGCATACCCTTGACAATCAAAGTTATCATTGCCACTACATTTTTGCTTAAGAGATAGCAGCAAACTACTGATAGGATTTAAAATCTCTGTAGCAAATAAATACATTGCTAGGAATATAAAATCATATCAAAATGAGAATCAGATACATTGCTAGTATGTCGTCTTGGTCACTCAACAACTTTGATATCCCAAGGAATGCCGTTCAGAAACAGTACCTTCTGTCTATCTCGGGCTAGAAAAACAGATATCTGATTTATTACACCATTTGTCACACCCCCAGCTGTGAAAACACGCATCCTATATGCCATTTCAAGCAGAGTAGCATAGGCTGAAAATTCCTTTTCATTCTAGTGAAAACACACCACCATATTACTAACATGATTTAAAAATATTTAGACTTGAGAGTCCTCATTTTGATATGATTTTATATTCCTCAGTCATGTGTTTATTTGCTGGAAGGATTTTTAAATCCTGTTAGTAATAAGCTGGTGTGTTTTCAGTAGAGTGTAATGAGTGAAAAGGAATTTTAAGCCTATGCTACTGTTTTTTCTAGCACTGTCATAAATCAGAAGTTGTTTTCTTTGTCTTTTTGTAGAGAGACCCTGTTGTGTGAGCAAGTCCATTGTGCTAGCATTGTATCTGATTCTCATTTTGATATGATTTTATATTCCACAGCCATGTATTTATTTGCTAGAAGAATTTTTAAATCATGTTATAGGAAAGATGTGTATCTTCGTACCGTGTTAGCCAGTAGATAGAAAAAATATTAGACTTGGAGAGTCCTCAGTGGTTGATACCTTTTAATGGCTAACTGAAAAGATGGTAACAAATTGCAAGCTTTCGAGACTACTCAGGTCTCTTCATCAGGCATAGACTAATACAACATCTGAAGAATCACATATTTATACACAAAATAGCACAGAAAAAATGCAATAGGTAGGACAAGTGACATGAAGCAGAACTGTCATTATGGCAGAGGGATTAACATAAATATGACTAGTTCATAGATAAGGAGTGAAGGTTTTATTACCCTCTGATTGG
Organism: Oophaga sylvatica; assembly: GCA_033576555.1. Taxonomy (NCBI): domain Eukaryota; kingdom Metazoa; phylum Chordata; class Amphibia; order Anura; family Dendrobatidae; genus Oophaga; species Oophaga sylvatica. The sequence goes on from JARQOD010001188.1 coordinate 52,769, forward strand.
GGTCTGGTATTGTGTTGTGATGACCCTAAAAGGTCAGGGAGGCAGATTCCTTAATTGTTGTAGAACGACATAAAACTCTGGGATATATTCATCCCAGCACTAAGAGTGTCAAAGGTCATCATAAGTTTATATTCCCAGACTTTTCTATCCTTCTCAGATTTGAAGTTAGATTTTAATACAAGTAATTCCATATCTGTCATGCTATGACCGGGCATACAAAAGTGTTTGGCCACAGGTAAATCCATTCTTTTTTCTCTTATCGTGTGGCGATGAGAATTCATCCTTGTTCTCAGTTTTTGCCCGGTCTCCCCCACATACAGACCCCCAGTTGGACATTTAGTACATATAATTAGGTACACCACATTAGATGTGATGCAGCTGAAAGTACCTGGTATCTTGTAGTCCTGATGGGAGTTGGGGATCTTTATCCTGTCCGTGGTCATTATAGATGTACAGGTCTTGCATTTCTTTTGTCTGCAAGGAAAGGTTCCTGCAGCTGTTGGTGAGGACAGGGAGCTTCTGACAATGATGCTTCTTAGATTTGGGGGCTGCCTAAAACATAGTAGTGGGGGGTCTGGAAATATGGATTGTAATCGGGCATCTTTTTGTAGTAAAGGTTGTAGTTTCCGTGCAGCTCCCCTTAGCATCTCCAGACTTGGATTGTAGGTGACCACTAGAGGCACCCGGTTATTTTCTTCTTTAGCTTTGTAATGTAGCAGGTGATTCCTTGATATTCTGGTGGCTCTTGTAATTTGGTTTTCGATTGTTCTTGGATGGTAGCCCTGGTTCAAAAAGTCTTTCTGAGGCGACCAAGGTGTTCATCTCTATCCATGGGGTTGGAACATATACGGTTGTATCTGATGGCTTGGCTGTAGACAATAGAGTTTTTTATGTGTTTAGGATGGAAACTGTCCCATTTAAGATATGTTGGACGGTCGATTGGCTTCTGATACAGGGATGTCTCTATTTCATTGTTCTTTAGCTTAATGGTGGTTCTAAAAAGTTAATTTCAGTGCTGGAGTAGTTAAGTGTTAAGTTGATGGTGGGATGAAATTGATTGAACTTTCCTTGCAGACAAAAGAAATGCAAGACCTGTACATCTATAATGACCACGGACAGGATAAAGATCCCCAACTCCCATCAGGACTACAAGATACCAGGTACTTTCAGCTGCATCACATCTAATGTGGTGTACCTAATTATATGTACTAAATGTCCAACTGGGGGTCTGTATGTGGGGGAGACCGGGCAAAAACTGAGAACAAGGATGAATTCTCATCGCCACACGATAAGAGAAAAAAGAATGGATTTACCTGTGGCCAAACACTTTTGTATGCCCGGTCATAGCATGACAGATATGGAATTACTTGTATTAAAATCTAACTTCAAATCTGAGAAGGATAGAAAAGTCTGGGAATATAAACTTATGATGACCTTTGACACTCTTAGTGCTGGGATGAATATATCCCAGAGTTTTATGTCGTTCTACAACAATTAAGGAATCTGCCTCCCTGACCTTTTAGGGTCATCACAACACAATACCAGACCCCAATCAGAGGGTAATAAAACCTTCACTCCTTATCTATGAACTAGTCATATTTATGTTAATCCCTCTGCCATAATGACAGTTCTGCTTCATGTCACTTGTCCTACCTATTGCATTTTTTCTGTGCTATTTTGTGTATAAATATGTGATTCTTCAGATGTTGTATTAGTCTATGCCTGATGAAGAGACCTGAGTAGTCTGGAAAGCTTGCAATTTGTTACCATCTTTTCAGTTAGCCATTAAAAGGTATCAACCACTGAGGACTCTCAAGTCTAAATATTTTTCTATCTACTGGCTAACACGGTACGAAGATACACATCTTTCCTATAACATGATTTAAAAATTCTTCTAGCAAATAAATACATGGCTGTGGAATATAAAATCATATCAAAATGAGAATCAGATACAATGCTAGCACAATGGACTTGCTCACACAACAGGGTCTCTCTACAAAAAGACAAAGAAAACAACTTCTGATTTATGACAGTGCTAGAAAAAACAGTAGCATATGCTTAAAATTCCTTTTCACTCATTACACTCTACTGAAAACACACCAGCTTATTACTAACAGGATTTAAAAATCCTTCCAGCAAATAAACACATGGCTGAGGAATATAAAATCATATCAAAATGAGAATCCGATACATTCATATTAGGAAGGAACACACCACAGCTTTTGATATCACAAGGATATCAAAAGCACTATCAAGAGGACATCAAATTGATAGGGGAGGGACCACCTGTCAAATTCAGTTACACGAGACATACCATAGGTATACTACTAGTATATACCTGTATGTCATCTCACCCTATATATAGTATATACCTGTATGTCATCTCCACCTGTATATAGTATATATCTGTATGTCATCTCCCCTGTATATAGTATATACCTGTATGTCATCTCCCATGTATATAGTATATACCTGTATGTCATCTCCCCTGTATATAGTATATATCTGTATGTCATCTCCCCTGTATATAGTATATACCTGTATGTCATCTCCCCTGTATATAGTATATACCTGTATGTCATCTCCCCTGTATATAGTATATACCTGTATGTCATCTCCCCCTGTATATAGTATAGACCTGTATGTCATCTCCCCTGTATATAGTATATACCTGTATGTCATCTCCCCTGTATATAGTATATACCTGTATGTCATCTCCCCTGTATATAGTATATACCTGTATGTCATCTCCCCTGTATATAGTATATACCTGTATGTCATCTCCCCTGTATATAGTATATACCTGTATGTCATCTCCCCTGTATATAGTATATACCTGTATGTCATCTCCCCTGTATATAGTATATACCTGTATGTCATCTCCCCTGTATATAGTATAGACCTGTATGTCATCTCCCCTGTATATAGTATATACCTGTATGTCATCTCCCCTGTATATAGTATATACCTGTATGTCATCTCCCCTGTATATAGTATATACCTGTATGTCATCTCCCCTGTATATAGTATATACCTGTATGTCATCTCCCCTGTATATAGTATATACCTATATGTCATCTCCTCCTGTATATAGTATATACCTGTATGTCATCTCCCCTGTATATAGAATATATCTGTATGTCATCTCCCCTGTATATAGTATATACCTGTATGTCACCTCCCCTGTATATAGTATATACCTGTATGTCATCTCCCCTGTATATAATATATACCTGTATGTCATCTCCCTGTATATAGTATAGACCTGTATGTCATATCCCCTGTGTATAGTATATACCTGTATGTCATCTCCCCTGTATATAGTATATACCTGTATGTCATCTCCCCTGTATATAGTATATACCTGTATGTCATCTCCCCTGTATATAGTATATACCTGTATGTCATCTCCCCTGTATATAGTATAAACCTGTATGTCATCTCCTCCAGTATATAGTATATACCTGTATGTCATCTCCCCTGTATATAGTATAGACCTGTATGTCATCTCCCCTGTATATAGTATATACACTGTAAGCTTTTCAGGGGATATAGCTCTGGGATCGCCGTCCTGGTAGACGGAATGGCATAGAAACAGTTCATTCAGACAGCAGTTCTGGTGTAAACTGGCCGCAACCAGCTTTATTAAAGTCCACAGCAAACAGAACGTGATAAAAACAACTCATAAACAGAAATCCTGAGCCTCTCCGGCTACTCACTACACACAGATAATGTCCCTCACTATCAGGGACCAGACTCTAACAGCCTGGGCCAAAACAACACATATGTTCAGCAGTTACCAGCATGGAGTTTCGCAGAGTCTCCTCTTGTGTCTGAAGGCACATTCAACGTCCAGACTTGAGAGAGCTCCCCTCCTATTCAGCAGTTTCGCAGAGACTCCTCTTGTGTCCGGGGCACATCGAGCCCCCAGACTGAGAGAGCTCACCTCCCGGAGACTCCTTCTGTGTCTGGACTCCTATCCAGACTAAGCGAGCTCTCTGTCTGTATTCCCAGACACCTACTTCTGGCTTCCTAATTATCCCTTGAGTGGATTCAGGTATGAGCTGCAAGTGTGCACTGAATGGAAGGTGTAGTGACCTTTCTCCACCACTAGTTTTACAAAGCCACACATTTCCCCTATACCAGTCAACAAAGTACCTAGGTGAAATGTACACCCCATTCAACACACATTCCTTCACTGTCTCACATATCCCCCCCCTCTTCTCCAGACCGGAGGGCTGGTCATCCAGACCGGAGGGCTGGTCAACAATCCTAAAGAGACAGTGAACTCCGGACCAGTCATGGCCCTCATCAGCTTCATCTTCACTATTGTCATCTGTATCTTCACCTGAGCCATAGCCAACATCAGCTTTATCTTCATCTGAAGCATCCGCACTACCCTGTACCCTCCCAGGCCTATGCTCTCTGCGGGCCTCGGGTATCCTGCACGGTTTCAGCTTGATCTTAGTGCCGGGCTCAGTTTCGGTATAGTGCCTCTCCAGAGAAGTACGACCAGGCACGTCAAAACACCTCTGCTGATTCTTCCTCAGAAACTCTCGTACCTCCTGTCCTTGGTGCACTGACCATCACAGGAGGTATAGGGGGTTTTTCACTTTTCTCTAGTTCCCCTTGAACCTTCTTTAGCACATCTACTTTCTTAAATATCGGTTGACTCATAAAGTCTATTTCACAGACCTTAAGCTCCTCTGCCATGGTCTCTGACCATTTTAAGCTACACTGTTCAAATGATTGGCACTGTAGAAGGAGCTGATCGTTTTTCTTTGGCAGTCCACATAATTCATCCTCTAAGTCTTCAGCTGAATTGTAATGTTCTATCGTGGCAGCAGCATTCTTATATAGAGCTTTAAACTTGATATGTTCAGTTTCACGCAAACGTGCATTTTCCTCCTCCAACATGCTGGAATCACCAGATGGGGCAATTTTCTGCAACCCTTACAACAAACTCATATTTTTTTTTTCTCTTTTCATTCAAACTTTCAGTACGCCCAGCTAGTTCATCCATTTCTTGTACAGGTTCACTTTGCATAAGACGCAGAGCTCTTACTTCTTTCTTCAGGAGATCCACATCTTCTAACAAGTCAAGGTTCCTCATCTTTTCTGCTTTCACCTCCTCGTGTAGTTGCTGCATTTGCTCACGTAATGAAGAGATTTCCTGTATCCTTTCTTCTACTTCATTGACCTTTTCAAGAAGATGCTCATGGCTCTCATCACGCTCCTTCATCACAGTTTGGAGTTTTTTCTGAGAAGTAATCAACTCATCTTGTACCTGTGCAACCACTTTTTATTGATATTGCAAGGTACTATATACACTTTCCCTTTCAGTTCGTGCTCTCTGGAGCAACTGCTGGAACCGGCCACGCCCTCGGCGAAGAGACACCACATACTGCCGCAGCTGCTCGCGAAATGCAACATTATCAGTCTTCATTTCTTTGGTGGAGACCTCAGCTTCTGATGAGGCATCTAGTTTGGTGTCTACCACTGCCATGGCTTTTTCCACCTCTGCAGCATTACCTTCAGAGTCCTTGGCATGATGCAGATCCATACCATACATTGATAACTTCTCATTCTCAACAGCATCTACTTGTGCTGTGTTAAGTTTCAGAGTCCTGCCTTTAAAGCTCAGCTCTCCTCCTTTCACCTTGGTCTTCGCCAGGGAATCTGCCAACGGTAAACTATCTTCAGATGCCATCTTCTGTCCGGCTCTCAGGTGAGCATCAGCTTTCTTCTCAGGACCCTCAACCTCCTCTGCTACCATGCCTTCCTCATTTGCACAGTTTGCTTGATCGTCATCAGATGATTCACTACCACTACCCCTGTCTGGCCCTTTTTTCTCATTCACATCCTGTAACGGGTCTGGGAGGCGGAACCTCTGAGCTTTATTATACAAGGAGGCTTTCCTTGTAAAGGAGCGGGTGGCGCCCGGGGAGACGGATAGGAAGTCACTGCAAGTGACGGGGGCAGTCTCTGGATAGACAGGCGGGTAGTCACGGCAAGTGACCGGGGCAGTCTCTGGTTAGACAGGCGGGTAGTCACGGCAAGTGACCGGGGCAGTCTCTGGTTAGACAGGCAGGAAGTCACGGCAAGTGACCGGGGCAGTCTCTGGGTAGACAGGCAGGAAGTCACGGCAAGTGACCGGGGCAGTCTCTGGTTAGACAGGCGGGTAGTCACGGCAAGTGACCGGGGCAGTCTCTGGTTAGACAGGCAGGAAGTCACGGCAAGTGACCGGGGCAGTCTCTGGTTAGACAGGCAGGAAGTCACAGCAAGTGACCGGGGCAGTCTCTGGTTAGACAGGCAGGCAGTCACAGCAAGTGACCGGGGCAGTCTCTGGTTAGACAGGCAGGAAGTCACAGCAAGTGACCGGGGCAGTCTCTGGTTAGACAGGCAGGAAGTCACAGCAAGTGACCGGGGCAGTCTCTGGTTAGACAGGCAGGAAGTCACAGCAAGTGACCGGGGCAGTCTCTGGATAAACAGGCAGGCAAGGAGCCGGGGCAGTCTTTGACTGGACAGGTATATACGACCTGAGACGGTGGAGCCTCCCGGTAGGCTAGCGGGCAGATGACAGATGAGCGCCCCCAAGTGAGCAGGCGAGAGTCTCTGGAACAGCCGATGAACACCGCAGGTGATGGCCGAACCTTCAGGTGGGCTTGCAGTCAGATGGCAGATTAGCGCCCCCAAGTGAGCAGGTGAGAGTCTCTGGAATTGCCGATGGTCACCGCATGTGACGGCCGAACCTCCAGGCAGGCTTGCAGGCAGGTAGCAGACAGCAAACTGGCAGGAAACAGGCAGGTAACTGGTAACGGACCCTGAGGGCTGAAGCAGAGTAAACAGTGCAACAACAACATTGCTCGGGCACCTCCATTAAGGAGGAAGTACTTTATATAGGGTGGAGTCCTCCGGCATTGGCCGGGGACCTTTTTGAAAGATGCGCGCGGCCCCTTTAAGAGCGGGGGAGGGCCCCCCCCTTTTTAGGCCAGAAAGAAATTTAGCTAGAATGAGAGGGGCATGGATGTTCTCCCGAGGTTCCCACGTTCTCTCCTCAGGACCAAACCCCTTCCAATCCACCAGAAAATAAGTCTTTCTTCCTACCCTTTTTGTGGCCAGAATGTTCTCTACCTCAAATTCGTCTTCAGCAGACACTGGAGCAGGAGGTGTACCTGTAGATTTGACAAAAGAGTTAAGTACCTCCGGTTTGAGGAGAGATACATGGAAGGAGTTAGGAATCCGCAAATTGGCCGGGAGTTTCAATTTATAGGACACCGGGTTGATCTGACTGATGATCTCAAAAGGACCGATGAACCGAGGACCTAACTTGTAGGAAGGAATCTTGAGCCGGACATACTTGGACGAAAGCCAGACCTTATCCCCAGGACGGAATTGAGGAGGATCCAAACGTCTTTTGTCCGCATATTTCTTCATGCGCTCGGATGACAGAATGAGTGCGGACCGGGTACTCTCCCATATGGAGGAAAATTCGTTAACCAGAGATTCCGCAGCTGGATTGTCCACAGAGATGGAGACAGGAACAGGAATCCGGGGGTGTTGACCGAAGACTACAAAAAACGGAGATTTGGAGGAAGATTCGCTCTCGTGATTGTTATAAGAGAATTCGGCCCAAGGCAGGAGATCCACCCAGTCAGAATGGTGAGCATTAACGAAGTGCCGGAGATAACTGGTCAGATTCTGATTGATTCGCTCGACTTGTCCATTGGACTGCGGGTGGTAAGCGGAGGAGAAATCCAAGGTGACGTCTAGCAACTTACAAGTGGCTCTCCAAAATCGTGAGGTGAACTGTACCCCACGATCCGACACAATGTGACGAGGCAGACCATGAAGACGGAAGATGTGGCGGATAAAGTCTTTAGCCAACTCGGGTGCAGACGGAAGCCCTGGCAGGGGAATGAAGTGAGCCATCTTGGAAAATCGGTCAACAACTACCCAAATGACCGTACAACCGGCAGAGACGGGCAGATCTGTTATGAAGTCCATGGCTATATGCTGCCAGGGAGCAGCGGGTACAGGAAGCGGAAGAAGACGGCCGGCAGGCAGGTGTCTCGGAACTTTGTTGCGGGCACAGGAGACACAGGCAGAAACAAAGTCTATTACGTCTTTGTGCAAGGTAGGCCACCAGTAATGCCGAGTAATGAGCTGGAGGGTCTTTTTCTGACCAGCGTGGCCAGCTAGTTTAGACGAATGACCCTGTGTAGCCCTGGTGTGAAGGCACACGCAGTACCCTGGAGAATGTGTGGAGAGTTAGCAGTTCAATGCTCTATACCCATTCACTCAACATACACTTAGACACACCCACAGGGAGATAAGCCAGTGTCAGGCAGCGTAGTGAGGAGTCTGTTTCCTGTCTTCGGACAGAGTAGTCAGTCTAGCCTGGACCTGGAGGGAGGAAGTAGTCCAGCCTGTGTCTGTCAGCAGTTCAGCAAGTGGAGGCCAGTAAAGGTGAGCCAGATCACCTCAGCCTGGTCAGAGCTGTGCCCCACTAGAAGACGGACTGAGACATTTATTGAGAAGGAAGAGTTAGTGCAGATACTTCAGTCTCCTGTCCCAAGGACAGTGAAGGTTCAGAGACGTGCTCCTGCCTAGTGGAATACTGAGATTCTGGCAACAAACTCTGGAAAGAAGCAAGAAGGGATTGATTTATATGACCTTTGGAAGTGTGGAGTGTTTATGCTACAAGCGCGGACAAGGCGAAGGGCACAGTGGAAGGAAATTAGAAGTGCTTTAGGATTGGAGAAGTCCTGCACATTGTCACCGGTCACTGGGGACCGAAGCATCACTATAGCTTCACGCATAGTGGTAGAAAAACCAGAGGCTTACTGAACCTTAGGTAACAGAAAGCAGCCCTTGGAGTGTCGGTACGTAACTGGGGTCAGGGGGAGTGAGAACCTTGAGCCTGATCAGCAAAAGCAGGGACTCAGCTCTCTCATAGGAAGGCTCCGACCACAAAACTGACCGGGCAGTACAGCTTTGAAATAGCTGGAGTTATTGGAGTGAACTACGCTTTATGCTGGTTGGACTCATTACCATTGTGAAAGTAAAGGAGGCCCCTAACTTGTTCAGCTGCTACCTCAAAACACATTCTCCATTGGATCAGCCTCCCTGGGACCTGCCTTACCATCTGACAAGTAAAAGGTATGGAAAGACGCTGATGTGTGAGACTGAGTTATTTAATTGCATGCCTGCACAACCCTACCATAACTACCGACCTGAGGGAAAAGTCCCACCTGTAGGGGACCCGACATCTAGCTGCCTCACCATCCCCTCAGAGATCTACAGCAGCGCTGGTACAAATTACCAGAGACTACAGGTGGCGTCACGAACTGTAAATATATCTATCCCCTGTAAATATATCCCCAACATACGCCAGACCGCCAGGGCCACAGACCGAGCCACCGCTACCTGTGACAATCCCATAGACTTCCATGGGCTCGGCTCTGGGTACCCCATTGCCCTGGTAATCCACAATTGTGGTGGCGGGTCGATACAAACTTTGGCGTCACGAACAGGATGCGAAACTCGCAAAATTGCGAGCCCTGTGTGCCTGTGGAGGTGCTTTTGTGGAAAAGGACTGTTTGCTATTTTTGGCGCTAAAATCCGCCATTTTGCTGCCAAATTCGCGCCCTCAGGCGCTGGAGAAGAAGGTGGGCGTGGATTCGTGGGCGTGTGCCCCCCTTGTGGCGCGAAGAGAATGCCTGCCCTCTCAAAGTGCTATTACAACATGCGATCCTGCCCTACAGCAAAGGAGGTCCGCCTCCTCTTCACCTTCCCTGCGAAGATGAGGAGACGCAAACCCCGCCTCCACGGAAGAGACGGGACGTCTCTGAAAGAAGATGAGAGAACGCTCTGGAACATCATGGAAGCAGGACGTGTGCAGCCGAGCAGGGAAGCGGAGGAAGGCAGGCCCCGCTCCCCAGTCAAGCTGCCACTAGAACCGGAACCATCCGTGGTCCTGCATCTGCAGCAAGCATTGCTGGAAATTAAAGAAGAAAACGCAAGACTGAAAAAGATGCTTTTGCCACAACCTGGCATGGAGGAGATCGAGAGACGCCGGCGTACCCTGATGCAGCGGCGGCTGTGGGACGTGGTGATCTCTCCCTTCGATGACCCCTCACGTCTGGAACTTCCAAAATTTCTGCTGCCCAAGGCTAAGGAGCAACCGGAGGCTGCCCCCGAAAGTACCGACCCTGATCCCACCGGTGAAGCGGTGGAGGCGAAGGAGGTTGAGGAGGTACCGCCAGTTCCGGAACGCCCGCCCGGCCAGGAGGCCGCAGCAGATGATCGATCCCCGATAGGGACACCGGAGGGGTCCTGTCCGTCATTACCAGACGTCGACTGGGATGAGATGGCGCGCCTGGATGACGTCGCCTACACCGCCCAGTGGGAACGTGAGTGGCAGCGTCGTGAAGAGAAACAGCAACGCCAGCAGGAGGAAGAGCGGGAAGCTCAGCGCAACCGACAGCGGCAGCATGCAGAGCTGATCGCGGACAAGGAAAGTGTCCGCAGGGAAAAAGGTACTCTGAGGGAACCGCGGCGGCAGGGGTGTGTGACAGAGTTCCAGCTCCGGAAGGGCTGGGGCTTCATCAGAGAACCGGGCCTCTACCCAGGGGTCTTTGTCAGCAGACGCGACGTAGAATCCCACCTACCGCAAGGCCATCCCGGGAGGGACCTAATTAATGGAGACATTGTCACATATACACGGCACTGGGGTATGAAGGGATGGTATGCCCTTAATGTCACAATCGTCCATGACCCCGTCCCCGACGCAGGTAACGTCACCACTACCGCAGCGTCCCTGTCTCAAGCTCAAACAGCACCAGGCCGTGCCCCAGCATCGCCCCCTGCAGGCTCCCCGCAAATGGAAGCAACGCCTGTATACTCTTCACTGTCTTGTCTTACTGCATCGCAACCTGCGACCCAGTCCACATCTCAATCAGCAGTTTATACGACGACGCGCACGGCGACTATTTCTGCATCGCGAGAGCAAGTGGCCATTACAGTAACGCAAACAGCGTCTCATAAAGCGAAAGCACCCGTTGCGCCCCTAGAGGTTCGTACAAGAACTGTAGCGACCCAGACTCTGATAGCAGGTCACGACTTGTTAGTCATGGGATCTAGGGATCATCGCATTGTTCCAGCCCCCGGGATGGAAAGTGTAATTGAAGTCAAGAAAATGTGAAGAACGGTAGGACCCAGACAGGGTTTACCGCAGCTAAGAAGATGTATATAAGTTTTTATAAAAAGTGAAAATAGTTTGCACAGTTGATATGAGTATATAATGTTTACATATATTGTCAAAAATAGAATACCCGGCTGGGTAAGCAGATAAAGAGTTTTTGCACTTTATTGTGATGTGATATAAATATGTGTCTTTTTCTTATTATGGACTCAGAGGCTGAGGACTGTGCCAGCCCAGAACTTATCCTGTAAATAGTTGCGCTTCGGTGCACAATATTGGTTTTACATAAAACCACAACTACCTCTGAATAATAAAACCCGTGTGGTGTGGCACTGAGTGAGGTCTGCATTCAGATGTCCTGCAGCCCACCCAGGACCCACGTTGAAGGTTTGGTGCGGGTCCTTCACAAGAATATTGTCGTCTATGTAAATGAGAATGTCTATTTAATATTTCGTATTTTTCTATATTTAATGTTTTGTTTGCAACGTTCAAGAAATCCTTACCTCCCGGATGGGAAGAGTTAATGTTAATGTTTAATGCATAAACAAAATTGTCTCTTTGTATTTCACAGCCCGGGAGTGCTGTCTTTTGCCATGGGGGAATGTGTAGCCCTGGTGTGAAGGCACACGCAGTACCCTGGAGAATGTGTGGAGAGTTAGCAGTTCAATGCTCTATACCCATTCACTCAACATACACTTAGACACACCCACAGGGAGATAAGCCAGTGTCAGGCAGCGTAGTGAGGAGTCTGTTTCCTGTCTTCGGACAGAGTAGTCAGTCTAGCCTGGACCTGGAGGGAGGAAGTAGTCCAGCCTGTGTCTGTCAGCAGTTCAGCAAGTGGAGGCCAGTAAAGGTGAGCCAGATCACCTCAGCCTGGTCAGAGCTGTGCCCCACTAGAAGACGGACTGAGACATTTATTGAGAAGGAAGAGTTAGTGCAGATACTTCAGTCTCCTGTCCCAAGGACAGTGAAGGTTCAGAGACGTGCTCCTGCCTAGTGGAATACTGAGATTCTGGCAACAAACTCTGGAAAGAAGCAAGAAGGGATTGATTTATATGACCTTTGGAAGTGTGGAGTGTTTATGCTACAAGCGCGGACAAGGCGAAGGGCACAGTGGAAGGAAATTAGAAGTGCTTTAGGATTGGAGAAGTCCTGCACATTGTCACCGGTCACTGGGGACCGAAGCATCACTATAGCTTCACGCATAGTGGTAGAAAAACCAGAGGCTTACTGAACCTTAGGTAACAGAAAGCAGCCCTTGGAGTGTCGGTACGTAACTGGGGTCAGGGGGAGTGAGAACCTTGAGCCTGATCAGCAAAAGCAGGGACTCAGCTCTCTCATAGGAAGGCTCCGACCACAAAACTGACCGGGCAGTACAGCTTTGAAATAGCTGGAGTTATTGGAGTGAACTACGCTTTATGCTGGTTGGACTCATTACCATTGTGAAAGTAAAGGAGGCCCCTAACTTGTTCAGCTGCTACCTCAAAACACATTCTCCATTGGATCAGCCTCCCTGGGACCTGCCTTACCATCTGACAAGTAAAAGGTATGGAAAGACGCTGATGTGTGAGACTGAGTTATTTAATTGCATGCCTGCACAACCCTACCATAACTACCGACCTGAGGGAAAAGTCCCACCTGTAGGGGACCCGACATCTAGCTGCCTCACCATCCCCTCAGAGATCTACAGCAGCGCTGGTACAAATTACCAGAGACTACAGGTGGCGTCACGAACTGTAAATATATCTATCCCCTGTAAATATATCCCCAACATACGCCAGACCGCCAGGGCCACAGACCGAGCCACCGCTACCTGTGACAATCCCATAGACTTCCATGGGCTCGGCTCTGGGTACCCCATTGCCCTGGTAATCCACAATTGTGGTGGCGGGTCGATACAACCCCAGTGTAGGATTCTCTCCCGATCGGTTACTGATACGAACGTCTTGCCAGGAGGGAGACGATTTAGACTCACGGGAGCCATCCGCATCACTCTGGCGGGATCGATGATATGTTTAGGTTCCTCCTCGAGATCCGACACCAGGAAGGACCGGGACAAGGCGTCCGCCTTGATGTTCTTGTCGGCCGGACGAAAATGTAAAAGAAAATCAAAGCGGGCAAAAAACAAGGACCACCAGGCTTGGCGAGGGTTAAGTCTCTGGGCATGCTGGAGGTAAGCCAGATTTTTGTGGTCAGTGTATATGATTACCGGATGAAGAGCCCCCTCGAGTAGATAGCGCCACTCCTCCAATGCCAGCTTGATGGCCAATAACTCTCGGTCTCCTATGGAGTAATTGCGCTCAGAAGAGGAGAAGAGTTTGGAGAAGAAGCCGCAAGATACCATCCTCCCGGATGAAGATTTTTGAGTAAGTACCGCTCCGGCTCCAGAAGAGGAAGCATCCACCTCCAGGAAGAACTGCTTGTTGCCGTCCGGGCGATGCAGCACTGGAGCGGAAGAGAAGGCCTGTTTTAAAGAAAGAAAGGCCTCCTCTGCTTCGGGCGTCCACTGTTTGGGATTAGCATCCTTGCGGGTGAGCGCGGAGATTGGAGCAGTCCGGGAAGAGAAGTGTGGTATGAAGAGTCGGTAATAATTGGCGAATCCCAGGAACCGCTGAATGGCCTTCAACCCCTCCGGTCGGGGCCATTTCTCGATGGCAGACAGTTTCTCCGGATCCATTCGTAGGCCTGTCTGAGAAATGATGTAGCCCAAAAACGGAAGCGAGGTCTGCTCAAAGAGGCACTTCTCATATTTGGCGAAGAGGTGATTCTGCCTGAGCCTGAGCAGAACCTGACGAACATCCCTCCGGTGAGACTGGAGATCCGGAGAGAAGACCAAGATGTCGTCTAGGTACACCACAACGCAGGAGTAGAGAAGGTCCCGGAAGATGTCATTGACCAACTCCTGAAAGACTGCTGGAGCATTACAGAGACCAAAGGGCATAACCAAATACTCGTAGTGGCCGTCCCGGGTATTGAATGCCGTCTTCCATTCATCTCCCCGACGGATACGGACCAGGTTATATGCCCCACGGAGATCCAGTTTGGTGAAGATTCTAGCCCCCTCAGACGATCAAACAATTCTGGAATGAGCGGAAGAGGGTACTTATTCTTCACCGTGATCAAATTTAGGCCTCTGTAGTCAATACAGGGACGGAGAGAGCCGTCTTTCTTTTTTACGAAGAAGAAACCTGCTCCCGCTGGGGAGGTGGATTTCCGGATGAATCCCTTAGCCAAATTCTCCTCGATATATTCGGACATTGACCTGGTCTCAGCAGCGGACAATGGGTAAATACGCCCACGGGGAGGCGTAGTACCGGGTTGCAGGTCGATAGGGCAATCATACGGTCTGTGCGGAGGTAATGTCTCTGCTTCCTTTTTATTAAAGACATCAGCGAAAGACCAATATGGAATCGGGAGCCCTGGTAGATTAGTTGGTGTAGGAGAAGGACGGACGGAATGAACAGGAACCAAGCAAGTTTTATGACAGTCTTGTCCCCAGCGAAGAATCTCTCCAGTCTGCCAGTCGAGCACGGGTGCATGCTTTTGGAGCCAAGGCAGACCTAGTAAGAAAGCATGTGAGAGTCCAGGCAGAACATGAAACGAGATGCTCTCAGAATGCAGCATTCCTACCTGCAGGGTTATGGCTTCAGTGATAAGTTGGATGGGACGTGGCAGGAGACCTCCATCCACAGCAGCAACAGATAGTGGTTCAACCAGAGGTTTGGTAGGAATGCGATATTTCTCTACTAGAGCCTGTGAAACAAGATTCCCGGCTGCTCCAGAATCAAGTTGGGCAAGTTCGAAATAACGGTTCTCCCCGAGGAGAATTGAGACTGACAACAGCAGAGATGAAGAGGATTTATTTTTGTCTAGGTGGACCTCTCCGAGCGAACCTAGACACAGGCGTTTCCCGACCTCTCTGGGCAGGTACGGATCCAGTGCTCCTTACTGCCACAGTAGAAGCAACTCCTCTCGGTACGGCGTGAGTCCTGACGGGCTTTGACCATCTTGGTCTGGTCGACTTGCATAGGCTCAGAAGAGTGTACCTGAGGAGAAACGGAAGGAGTTACAGGTCTCTGAAAAGAAGGGGCAAGACGGGGAAACCTTCTCTCACGGGTGGCCTCTTTAGCGCGCTCCTGGAACCGCAGATCAATTCGATTGGCGAGATTTATTAGGTCATCGAGAGAGGTTGGAATGTCTCGACCAGCAAGTTCATCTTTAATGCGGCCGGACAGACCCTCCCAGAAGACAGAGATCAGAGCGTCATTATCCCAAGCTAGCTCCGAGGCAAGGGTACGGAACCGTATGGCATATTGCCCCACGGTGAGACTTCCCTGACGGAGACGCAGCAGAGAAGATGCAGAGGAGGTCTTCCGTCCGGGTTCATCGAATACCTTCCGGAAGGCTGAGAGAAAAGCAGACAGGTCAGACACCAGAGGATCCTCTCTCTCCCAAAGAGGATTTATCCAGGCCAGGGCCTCTCCGGTGAGATGGGACATGATGAAGGCAATTTTGGCCCGGTCGGAGTTAAACTGGTGTGCCAGGAGTTCGAAATGCAGGGTGCATTGGTTAACGAAACCCCGAGCCAGAGCAGGGTCGCCTCCAAACCGAGGAGGAGCTGAAAGTCGAGGTCCAGGAACAGAAACCACGGAATTGGTAAGCAGCGGAACTGCCGGATTGCGAGTCATGGCGCCCGCGATGGTTGCTGGTGAAGTAGTCAGAGTGTCCAGGCGGGAATTAACATTCCGCAGGTGACCCATGATGGACTCCTGTTGAGACCTCTGACGAGACAGTTCATGACACAGGTCAGAGAGCGAAGGGGTTTGGGTGCCACCGCGTTCCATGGCCCGAGCAAACTGTAACGGGTCTGGGAGGCGGAACCTCTGAGCTTTATTATACAAGGAGGCTTTCCTTGTAAAGGAGCGGGTGGCACCCGGGGAGACGGATAGGAAGTCACTGCAAGTGACGGGGGCAGTCTCTGGATAGACAGGCGGGTAGTCACGGCAAGTGACCGGGGCAGTCTCTGGTTAGACAGGCGGGTAGTCACGGCAAGTGACCGGGGCAGTCTCTGTTTAGACAGGCAGGAAGTCACGGCAAGTGACCGGGGCAGTCTCTGGGTAGACAGGCAGGAAGTCACGGCAAGTGACCGGGGCAGTCTCTGGTTAGACAGGCAGGAAGTCACGGCAAGTGACCGGGGCAGTCTCTGATTAGACAGGCAGGAAGTCACAGCAAGTGACCGGGGCAGTCTCTGGTTAGACAGGCAGGCAGTCACAGCAAGTGACCGGGCAGTCTCTGGTTAGACAGGCAGGAAGTCACAGCAAGTGACCGGGGCAGTCTCTGGTTAGACAGGCAGGAAGTCACAGCAAGTGACCGGGGCAGTCTCTGGTTAGACAGGCAGGAAGTCACAGCAAGTGACCGGGGCAGTCTCTGGATAAACAGGCAGGCAAGGAGCCGGGGCAGTCTTTGACTGGACAGGTATATACGACCTGAGACGGTGGAGCCTCCCGGTAGGCTAGCGGGCAGATGACAGATGAGCGCCCCCAAGTGAGCAGGCGAGAGTCTCTGGAACAGCCGATGAACACCGCAGGTGATGGCCGAACCTTCAGGTGGGCTTGCAGTCAGATGGCAGATGAGCGCCCCAAGTGAGCAGGCGAGAGTCTCTGGAATTGCCGATGGTCACCGCATGTGACGGCCGAACCTCCAGGCAGGCTTGCAGGCAGGTAGCAGACAGCAAACTGGCAGGAAACAGGCAGGTAACTGGTAACGGACCCTGAGGGCTGAAGCAGAGTAAACAGTGCAACAACAACATTGCTCGGGCACCTCCATTGAGGAAGTACTTTATATAGGGTGGAGTCCTCCGGCATTGGCCGGGGACCTTTTTGAAAGATGCGCGCGGCCCCTTTAAGAGCGGGGGAGGGCGCGGGCGCGCGCCCTAAGTCCAGCAGCAGGGAAGGAGCGCGCGGCCCCAGCAGGGCGGAAGGAGGACGCTGAGCGCGGGTAAGGGGGGCGACGTCCCTGCCTGGCAGAGGACGCTGTCGCAGGGGAACAGCGTCCCTGCCTGGCAGAAGGCAGGGACGCCGATACTACACATCCGGCTCACTTTCAGGGTTATACAATTCATTCTCATTCACATCCTGCTCTGGAACCTCAGTGAAAATGTCATCCAAAACATTAACTTCACCATCCTTTCCCTGGTATCCCTCAGGTGGTCCATCAAGTACATGACTATGTGACAACCCCAGCACTATATTTCTATATAGCTCAGGTACCAGGATCTGACTCACGACCTCTCCCTGGACTTTAGTGTCCCTATACAATAGGTTATTGTTCATGGCAGCATGAGGAAACCTCTCCTCAGAGCCAGGCTCTTGGGAAACCTCATTTAGAACAGTTATATTTTCCTGTGCCGTTTTAAGAGTGGGGTCTCGCAACTGCTCACTCCCAAAATTGTCACAGGACACAGGTAGGTCAGGGACACTCGGTTCCCGAGAACCACCATCCTCGTCTCCCAACATCACCTGCAAAGGAATTTCATCTTTATCACGGTCATCATCATTATCAATATGATTATCATGATTATGATCAGTATCATCATCACTATCATGATCATCATCATTATCATTATCAGTATCAGCATCATTATCATGATCATCATCATCATCATCATTATCATTATCATCATTATCACATAAGTTTAACGGCCCACTAGCATTGTGTTCCGCCCCTCGGGACTGCGCACCCTCAGTAGGAGCTTCATCACACTGTCCAACAGAATCATTTTTCCCCCAGAGATCCTTAGATCGGGGAAAGTCATTACCCAATATGACTGTTTGCACCAGGTTCTTCACTACCCCCACTTCACATTAAACCTCTCCGAGTTTGGGGACCAAGTCCACGGCAGTCTCTGGGTAGACTTTGGTGTCTCCATGTATGCACACCACACTCAGGTGTTTATCAGGGGTTAAGTCCCTATCAATCAGGCTGTCACATACGAAAGTCACTGGACTCTCTGAGTCCAAGAGGGCCTGTGCTGGGCAGTCATTTACAACCACCGGGGACACCTGTGGTCCATTCTCTTCAGCTGAGGTGGCCACACACACAGGTTCTGTGCAGTGAAGAGGGACCTGCCAACATCACAATACATAGGCTCCCCCTCTAGTGGACAGTTGGCTGCAATTTCACGACATCTCCAACACTGTCCATCACACTTTTCCACCCATATGTCCCCTCGGGCCTGAACCCGTCTATCAGCATACCCCATGTCCCCAACAGCTGGAACGCTCTTACCGGGAGAGTTCGGCGTCCGGGAACTCAGAAGTGATGACCACTCAGACGGCTGGTCACGGAGGCAGTCTTTGGTGGCGAAGGCCCTCTCCATCAGGCTGACCAGACGATTGGCGTCCTGGTGGTCTCCTTGTCCGACCTCTGGCTGTACCTTAGGAGGACGTGCACGGGTGTAGCGGTCCGCTATCTCCTTTTCAACTCCATGATCAGGTTTGCTGATGGCAGACTCCCGCTCCTTCTTTAGTACTCGGTAGTAGGGGTCCATCATCTCTTCGACCATGCCGACATGTCTGCCGACGTCAGGCTCCAGCCACTTCTTTACTGTAGGCAACGCAGGTGCCTTTACAACATTACTTTGGGACGCGGCACCGAGTTCCCGGTGCAGTGCTGCAGTCTGCTCCCTCAGCAATCGGTTAAACTCCTGGTGTTGCAAACTAAGTTGCGCCCTTTGTTTAAACAGCGCCTCCATGCTGTCATCCATGCTGTCAGACTTCTCTGTCTCAACAACGGCAATCTTATGTTGCACATCAACTTGCGCCATTTGTTTAACCCCTTCACCCCCAAGGGTGGTTTGCACGTTAATGACCGGGACAATTTTTACAATTCTGACCACTGTCTCTTTATGAGGTTATAACTCCGGAACGCTTCAACGGATCTTCGCGATTCTGAGACTGTTTTCTCGTGACATATTGTACTTCATGTTAGTGGTAAAATTTCTTCCATATAACTTGCGTTTATTTTTTAAAAAAACGCAAATATGGCGAAAATTTTGAAAATTTAGCAATTTTCAAACTTTGAATTTTTATTCCCTTAAAACAGAGAAATATGTAACACAAAATAGTTAATAAATAACATTTCCCACATGTCTACTTTACATCAGCACAATTTTGGAATCAAATTTTTTTTTTGTTAGGAAGTTATAAGGGTTAAAAGTTGACCAGCGATTTCTCATTTTTACAACAAAATTTACAAAGCCATTTTTTTTAGGGACCACCTCATATTTGAAGTCACTTTGAGGGGTCTATATAGCAGAAAATACCCAAAAGTGACACCATTCTAAAAACTGCACCCCTCAAGGTACTCAAAACTATATTCAAGAAGTTTATTAACCCTTCAGGTCCTTCACAGGAACTAAAGCAACGTGGAAGGAAAAAATGAATATTTAACTTTTTAGCCACAAAAATGATCTTTTACAAACTTTTTTTTTTATTTTCACAAGGGTAAAAGGAGAAAATGGACAGATAAGGTTGTTATGCAATTTCTCCTGAGTACGCCAATACCCAATATGTGGGGGAAAACCACTGTTTGGGCACACGGCAGAGCTCGTAAGGGAAGTAGCGCCGTTTGACTTTTTCAAACTAAAATTGGCTGGAATTTAGATTGGATGCCATGTCGCGCTTGGAGAACCTCTGATGCGCCTAAACAGTGGAAACCCCCCACAAGTGACACCATTTGGAAACTAGACCCCCCAAGGTACTTATCTAGATCTGTTGTGAGCACTTTGAACCCCCAAGTGTTTCACAAAAGTTTATAATGCCTGGGTGTGAAAAAAAAAAAAAAAATTCCACAAAAATGATTTTTTAGTCCTAAATTTTTGAATTTTCCCAAGGAAATTGGACCCCAAAAGTTGTTGTCCAATTTGTCCTGAGTACGCTGATACCCCATATGTGGGGGTGGAAAACTGTTTGGGCGCACGGCAGGGCTTGGAAAGGAAGTAGTAACGTTTTGGAATGCAGACGTTGATGGGGGTCATGTTCCGTTTGCAGTGCCCCAGATGAGCCTAAACAGTGGAAATCCCCCACAAGTGACCCCATTTTGGAAACTAGACCCCCTAAGGAACTTATCTAGATCTTTGGTGAGCACTTTGAACCCCCAAGTGCTTCACACAAGTTTATAATGCCCGGGCATGAAAATAAAAAATCCTATTTTTTTCCCACAAAAATTATCTTTTAGTCACTAATTTTTTATTTTCCCAAGGGTATCAGGAGAAATTGGACCACATAAGTTGTTGTCCAATTTGTCCTGAGTACGCTGATGCCCCATATGTGGGGGGGAACCACTGTTTGGGCGCACAGCAGAGCTCGGAAGGGAAGGAGCACCATTTGACTTTTTCCAACCAAAATTGGCTGGAATTGAGATTGGATGCCATGTTGCATTTGGAGAGCCCCTGATGTGCCTAAACAGTGGAAACCCCCCACAAATGACCCCATTTGGGAAACTAGACCCCCTAAGGAACTTATCTAGATCTTTGGTGAGCAATTTGAACCCTCAAGTGCTTCACACAAGTTTATAACGTAGAGCCGTAAAATTTAAAAATCATATTTTTTCCACAAAAATGATCTTTTCACCCGAATTTTTATTTTTCCAAGGGTAACAAGACTCCAAAAGTTATTGTGCAATTTGTCCTGAGTACACTGATACCCCATATGTGGGGGTATACCACTGTTTGGGTGCATGGCAGAGTTTGGAAGGGAAGGAGCGCCGTCTCACTTTTTCAACGCAGAATTGGCTGGACGCCATGTCGTGTTTGGAGAGCTCCTGATCTGCCTAAACAGTGGAAACCCCCACAAATGACACCATTTTGGAAACTAGACCCCTCAAGGAACTTATCTAGATGTGTGGTGAGAACTTTGAACCCCCAGGTGTTTCACTAAAGTTTATAACGTACAGCCTTAAAATAAAAAATCCTTTTTTTTTTTACAAAAATGATTTTTTCGCCCCCAATATTTTATTTTCACAAGGGTAACAGAAGAAACTGGAACCCAAAAGTTGTTGTCCAATTTGTCCTGAGTACGCTGATACCCAATATGTAGGAGAAAACTACTGTATGGGTGCACGTCAGGGCTCGGAAGGGAAGTAGTGACGTTTTGGATTGCAGACTTTGATGGAATGGTCTGGGGGCGTCATGTCGCATTTGGAGAGCCCCTGATACGCCTAAACAGTGGAAACCCCCCACAAGTGACCCCATTTTGGAAAATAGACCCCACAAGGAACTTATCTAGATGTGTGGTGAGCACTTTGAACCCCGAAGTGCTTCACAGAAGTTTATAACGCACAGCCGTAAAAATAAAAAATCCTTTTTTTTTTTACAAAAATGATTTTTTCGCCCCCAATATTTTATTTTCACAAGGGTAACAGGAGAAATTGGACCCCAAAAGATGTTGTCCAATTTGTCCTGAGTACGCGGATACCCAATATGTGGGAGAAAACTACTGTATGGGCGCATGTCAGGGCTCGGAAAGGGAAGTAGTGACGTTTTGGATTGCAGACTTTGATGGAATGGTCTGGGGGCGTCATGTCGCATTTGGAGAGCCCCTGATGCGCCTAAACAGTGGAAACCCCCCACAAGTGACCCCATTTTGGAAAATAGACCCCACAAGGAACTTACCTAGATGTGTGGTGAGCACTTTGAACCCCGAAGTGCTTCACAGAAGTTTATAACGCACAGCCGTAAAAATAAAAAATCCTTTTTTTTTTACAAAAATGATTTTTTCGCCCCCAATATTTTATTTTCACAAGGGTAACAGGAGAAATTGGACCCCAAAAGTTGTTGTCCAATTTGTCCTGAGTACGCTGATACCCAATATGTGGGAGAAAACTACTGTATGGGCGCATGTCAGGGCTCGGAAAGGGAAGTAGTGACGTTTTGGATTGCAGACTTTGATGGAATGGTCTGGGGGCGTCATGTCGCATTTGGAGAGCCCCTGATGCGCCTAAACAGTGGAAATCCCCAACAGGTGACCCCATTTTGGAAAATAGACCCCACAAGGAACTTATTTAGATGTGTGGTGAGCGCTATGAAGCCCCAAGTGCTTCACAGAAGTTTATAATGTACAGCCGTAAAAACAAAAAAATCTTATTTTTTTTACAAAAATAATATTTTCGCCCCCAGTTTTTTATTTTCCCAAGGGTAACAGAAGAAATAGGACAAATTTCACAATAACTCTTGGGGTCCAGAGTACGCTGATACCCATATGTGGGGATAAACTACTGTTTGGACGCATGGCAGAGCTCAGAAGTGAAGGAGCACCGTTTGACTTTTTCAAAGCAGAATTGGCTGGAATGGAGATCAGACGCCATGTCACATTTGGAGAGCCCCTGATGTGCCTAAACAGCGGAAACCCCCCAATTCTAACTCCAACCCTAACCCCAACACACCCCTAACCCTAGTCCCAACCCTAATCCCAACCCTAACCCTAATCCAAACTCTAACCCTAATCCTAACTTTAGCGCCAACCCTAACCCTAACTTTAGCCGAAACCCTAACCCTAACCCTAATGGGAAAATGGAAATAAATACATTTTTTTTATTTTATTATTTTTCCCTAACTAAGGGGGTGATAAAGGGGGGTTTGATTTATTATTTATAGCGGTTTTTATGATTGGCAGCTGTCACGCTAAAAGACGCTTTTTATTGCAAAAAGTAGTTTTTTGCATCGCCACATTTTGAGAGCTATAATTTTTGCATATTTTGGCCCACAATGTCATGTGAGATCTTAATTTTTGCGGGACGAGGTGACGTTTTTATTGGTACCATTTTTGAGCACGTGACATTTTTTGATCGCTTTTTATTTTGATTTTTGGGAGGTTAGAATGAACAAAAATCAGCAATTCATGAATTTCTTTTGGGTGAGGCGTTTTTATTGTTCCGCGTGTGGTAAAATCGATAAAGCAGTTTTATTCTTCGGGTCAGTACGATTATGGCGATACCTCATTTATATAATTTTTTTATGTTTTGGCGCTTTTATAGAATAAAAACAATTTTATATAAAAAATAATTATTTTTGCATCGCTTTATTCTGCGAGCTATAACTTTTTTATTTTTTTGCTGATGATGCTGTGTGATGGCTCGTTTTTTGCGGGACAAGATGACGTTTTCAGCGGTACCATGCTTATTTATATCGGTCTTTTTGATCGCGTGTTATTCCACTTTTTGTTCAGCGGTATGATGATAAAGCACTGATTTTTTGCTTCGTTTTTATTTTTTAAGGGGTTCACAAAAGGGGTTAACTAGTGGGACAGTTTTATAGGGGGGGTCGTTACGGACGCGGCGATACCATATATGTGTACTTTTATTGTTTTATTTTTTTTATTTACAATAAGTAATGAATTTATTGGGGAATTTTTTTTTTTTTTTTTTTTTATTTTGGATTTTTTTTTACACATGTTTATTTTTACTTTTTTTTACTTTTTTACTTTGTCCCAGGGTGGGACATCACTGTATTTCATCAGATCGCTGGTGTGACAGTGTGCACAGCACTCTGTCACACCAGCGATGTGACAGGCAGTGCAGGACGCTTCCTCATGCCTGCTCTCGGCAGGCACTGAGGAAGCCGCCTCCCTCCAGGACCCCAGCGCCATCTTGGATCCGGGTCCTGGGAGGGAGGAAGCCCTCAGAGCAGCGCGATCACATCGCGCTGGTCTGAGGGTCTCAGGGGGGCGCGCAGGGAGCCCCCACCCTGCGCGATCCTCCCCTGTGCCCCCAGTACACCGCGATCATGTTTGATCGCGGTGTGCAAGGGGTTAATGTGCCGGGAGCGGTCCGTGACCGCTCCTGACACACAGTCACGGGTGTCAGCTGTGATAATCAGCTGACACCCGGCGGCGATTAGCTGCGCTCCCGGAGGGAGCGCAGCTAATCGCCTATGACGTACTATCCCGTCCATGGTCAGAATGGCACGGGTTTTATGGACGGGATAGTACGTCTAATGTCAGAGAGGGGTTAATCAGCGCCTCCAGGCTATCATCCATGCTGTCAGACTTCTCTGTCTTAACAACGGCAGTCTTCACTCAAGACATACACACTCCACAGTCTTTTTCACAGAAAGTTCAGCTTTGCTGTGCAGACACTTTTTTTTTTTGCAAAGTCTATTAGGGCTACTGTCTCTTTAAGACTGCTCCAACAGACGTTTCTTTTGCTGACACACTTTTTTTTCTCTGCTGCTGTTTCAACAGACCTCTCCTTTACTGCTGTCTCTAGCCACTGTGCTGCACGCACATTCCAGCACCAATTGTAAGCTTTTCAGGGGATATAGCTCTGGGATCGCCGTCCTGGTAGACGGAATGGCATAGAAACAGTTCATTCAGACAGCAGTTCTGGTGTAAACTGGCCGCAACCAGCTTTATTAAAGTCCACAGCAAACAGAACGTGATAAAAACAACTCATAAACAGAAATCCTGAGCCTCTCCGGCTACTCAGTACACACAGATAATGTCCCTCACTATCAGGGACCAGACTCTAACAGCCTGGGCCAAAACAACACATATTTTCAGCAGTTACCAGCATGGAGTTTCGCAGAGTCTCCTCTTGTGTCTGAAGGCACATTCAACGTCCAGACTTGAGAGAGCTCCCCTCCTATTCAGCAGTTTCGCAGAGACTCCTCTTGTGTCCGGGGCACATCGAGCCCCCAGACTGAGAGAGCTCACCTCCCGGAGACTCCTTCTGTGTCTGGACTCCTATCCAGACTAAGCGAGCTCTCTGTCTGTATTCATAGACACCTGCTTCTGGCTTCCTAATTATCCCTTGAGTGGATTCAGGTATGAGCTGCAAGTGTGCACTGAATGGAAGGTGTAGTGTGACCTTTCTCCACCACTAGTTTTACAAAGCCACACATTTCCCCTATACCAGTCAACAAAGTACCTAGGTGAAATGTACACCCCATTCAACACACATTCCTTCACTGTCTCACAACCTGTATGACATCTCCCCTGTATATAGTATATACCTGTATGTCATCTCCCCCTGTATATAGTATAGACCTGTATGTCATCTCCCCTGTATATAGTATATACCTGTATGTCATCTCCCCTGTATATAGTATATACCTGTATGTCATCTCCCCTGTATATAGTATAAACCTGTATGTCATCTCCTCCTGTATATAGTATATACCTGTATGTCATCTTCCCCTGTATATAGTATATAGCTGTATGTCATCTCCCGCTGTATATATGGTATATACCTGTATGTCATCTCCCCTGTATATAGTATATACCTGTATGTCATCTCCCCTGTATATAGTATATACCTGTATGTCATCTCCCCTGTATATAGTATAAACCTGTATGTCATCTCCTCCTGTATATAGTATATACTTGTATGTCATCTTCCCCTGTATATAGTATATAGCTGTATGTCATCTCCCGCTGTATATATGGTATATACCTGTATGTCATCTCCCCTGAATATAGTATATACCTGTATGTCATCTCCCCTGTATATAGTATATACCTGTATGTCATCTCCTCCTGTATATAGTATATAGCTGTATGTCATCTCCTCCTGTATACAGTATATACCTGTATGTCATCTCCCCGTATATAGTATATACCTGTATGTCATCTCCCCTGTATATAGTATATACCTGTATGTCATCTCCCCTGTATATAGTATATAGCTGTATGTCATCTCCTCCTGTATATAGTATATACCTGTATGCCATCTCCCCTGTATATAGTATATAGCTGTATGTCATCTCCCCCTGTATATAGTATATACCTGTATGTCATCTCCCCTGTATATAGTATATACCTGTATGTCATCTCCCCTGTATATAGTATATACCTGTATGTCATCTCCTCATGTATATAGTATATACCTGTACGTCATCTCCCCCTGTATATAGTATATATGTGTATGTCATCTCCCCCTGTATATAGTATATACCTGTATGTCATCTCCCCTGTATATAGTATATACCTGTATGTCATCTCCCCTGTATATAGTATATACCTGTATGTCATCTCCCCTGTATATAGTATATACCTGTATGACATCTCCCCTGTATATAGTATATACCTGTATGTCATCTCCCCTGTATATAGTGTATAGCTGTATGTCCTCTCCTCCTGTATATAGTATATACCTGTATGTCATCTCCCCCTGTATATAGTATATACCTGTATGTCATCTCCCCTGTATATAGTATATACCTGTATGTCATCTCCCCTGTATATAGTATATACCTGTATGTCATCTCCCCTGTATATAGTATATACCTGTATGTCATCTCCCCTGTATATAGTATATACCTGTATGTCATCTCCTCATGTATATAGTATATACCTGTATGTCATCTCCCCCTGTATATAGTATATATGTGTATGTCATCTCCCCTGTATATAGTATATACCTGTATGTCATCTCCCCCTGTATATAGTATATACCTGTATGTCATCTTCCCTGTATATAGTATATACCTGTATGTCACCTCCCCTGTATATAGTATATATCTGTATGTCATCTCCCCTGTATATAGTATATATGTGTATGTCATCTCCCCCTGTATATAGTATATACCTGTATGTCATCTCCTCCTGTATATAGTATATACCTGTATGTCATCTCCCCTGTATATAGTATATACCTGTATGTCACCTCCCCTGTATATAGGATATATCTGTATGTCATCTCCCCTGTATATAGTATATATGTGTATGTCATCCACCCTGTATATAGTATATACCTGTATGTCATCTCCTCCTGTATATAGTATATACCTGTATGTCATCTCCCCTGTATATAGTATATACCTGTATGTCACCTCCCCTGTATATAGTATATATCTGTATGTCACCTCCCCTGTATATAGTATATATCTGTATGTCATCTCCCCTGTATATAGTATATACCTGTATTTCATCTCCCCTGTATATAGTATATACCTGTATGTCATTCCCCTGTATATAGTATATACCTGTATGTCATCTCCCCTGTATATAGTGTATAGCTGTATGTCCTCTCCTCCTGTATATAGTATATACCTGTATGTCATCTCCCCTGTATATAGTATATACCTGTATGTCATCTCCCCTGTATATAGTATATACCTGTATGTCATCTCCCCTGTATATAGTATATACCTGTATGTCATCTCCCCTGTATATAGTATATACCTGTATGTCATCTCCTCCTGTATATAGTATATATCTGTATGTCATCTCCTGTATATAGTATATACCTGTATGTCATCTCCCCTGTATATAGTATATACCTGTATGTCATCTCCCCTGTATATAGTATATACCTGTATGTCATCTCCTCATGTATATTATTATTATTATTATATATTTATATAGCGCCATTTATTCCATGGCGCTTTACATATGAAAAGGGGAAAAATATAGACAGATACAATCAACATGTGCTAGACAAGGGACGCATAAGTACAGAAGGAGAAAGGACCCTGCCCGCGAGGGCTCACAGTCTACAGGGATGGGTGAGAATACACTAGGAGAGGGTAGAGCTGGTTGTGCGATGGTTCAGTACACTGAGGATCATTGCAGGTTGTAAGCTTGTCGGAACAGGTGGGTCTTCAGGTTTTTCTTGAAGGTCTCCGTTGTTGGTGAAAGTCTGATGTTTTGCGGCAGAGAGTTCCAGAGTATGGGGGAAGCCCGGGAGAAGTCTTGTATACGGTTGTGGGAAGAAGAGATTAGGGGGGAGTCGAGAAGGAGATCTTGAGAGGATCGAAGGTTGCGTGTGGGTAGGTAGCGGGAGACCATGTCACAGATGTATGGAGGAGAAAGGTTGTGGATGGCTTTGTATGTCATGGTTAAGGTTTTGAACTGGAGCCTCTGGGCAATAGGAAGCCAGTGAAGGGCCTGGCATAGTGGGGAGGCAGGGGAATAGCGGGAAGACAGGTGGATTAGTCGTGCAGCAGAGTGTAGGATGGACTGGAGTGGTGCCAGAGTGCTAGAGGGGAGGCCAGACAGTAGGAGGTTGCAGTAGTCGAGGCGGGAGATGATAAGGGCGTGCACTAGTGTTTTTGTGGTTTCTTGGTTGAGGAATGAGCGGATCCGGGAAATATTTTTGAGTTTGAGGCGGCAGGAGGTGGCGAGGGCTTGGATATGTGGTTTGAAAGAGAGGGCAGAGTCGATGATCACCCCAAGGCACCGAGCATGTGGGATTGGAGAAAGCGAGCAGCCATTGATGTGTCGACCCGCCACCACAATTGTGGGTTACCAGGGCAATGGGGTACTCAGAGCCGAGCCCATGGAAGTCTATGGGGATTGTCACAGGTAGCGGTGGCTCGGTCTGTGGCCCTGGCGGTCTGGCGTATGTTGGGGATATATTTACAGGGGATAGATTTATATACAGTTCGTGACGCCACCTGTAGTCTCTGGTAATTTGTACCAGCGCTGCTGTAGATCTCTGAGGGGATGGTGAGGCAGCTAGATGTCGGGTCCCCTACAGGTGGGACTCTTCCCTCAGGTCGGTAGTTAAAGCAGGGTTGTGCAGGCATGCAAATCAATAACTCAGTCTCACACGGTCAGCGTCTTTCCATACCTTTTACTTGTAAGATGGTAAGGCAAGTCCCAGGGAGGCTGATCCAAGGAGAATGTATTTCAAGATAGCAGCTGGACAAGTTAGGGGCCTCCTTTACTTTCACAACGATGAGTACAACCAGCATGAAGCGTAGTTCCCTCTATAACTCCAGCTATTCCAAAGCTGTACTGCCCAGTCAGTTTTGTGGTCGGAGCCTTCCTGAGAGAGAGCTGAATTCCTATCTTGTCCTGCAGAGACTCAAGGTCCTCACTCCCCCTGACCCCAGTTACGTACCGACTATTCAGGGCTGCTTGCCACGACCTAAGGTCCGGTAAGTCTCTGGTTTTCTTACCACTAAGCGTGAAGCTTTAGTGATCCTTCGGTCCCCAGTGACCGGTAACAATGTGCAGGACTTCTTCAATCCAAAAGCACTTTTTAAATAATCTTTCCACTGTGCCTTTCGCCTTGTCCGCGCTTGTAGCATAAACACTCACACTTGCAAAAAGTCATATAATCACTCCCTTCTTCTCTTCCTTCAGAGTTAGTTACCAGACTCTCAGTAATCTTCTAGGCAGGAGCACGTCTCTGAACCTTCACTGTCCTTGAGACAGGAGACTGAAGTATTTCTGTACTAAACTCTTCTTTCTTTATCAATGTCTTCAAGTGAGGTACAGCTCTGACCAGGCTGAGGTGATCTATATCTCGCCCTTACTGGCCTCCACTTGCTGAACTGCTGATAGAACCAAGCTGGACTGCTTCCTCCCTCCTAGTCCCAGCTAGACTCCACACGTCTGCTCTGTCCGAAGACAGGAAACTGACTACTTAAAATCACTCAACGAATCACACTGACCACTCCCTACGAGTCACTACACTACCCTAAGGGTGTGTCTAGTGTATGTTGAGTGAATGGGTATTGAGCATTGAACTGCTATCTCTCCACACATTCTCCAGGGTACTGCGTGTGCCTTCACACCAGGGCTACACATTCCCCCATGGTAAAAGACAGCACTCCCGGGCTGTAAAATACAAAGAGACAATTTTGTTTATGCATGAAACATCAACATTAAACATTAATTCGTCCCATCCGGGAGGTAAGGATGTCTTGAACGTTGCAAACAACACATTGAATATAGAAAAATACAAAAGTATTAAGGCATCAAAACATTCAATAAATACACAGTATTCTTGTGAAGGACCCGCATCAAACCTTCAACGTGGGTCCTGGGTGGGCTGCAGGACATCCGAATGCAGACCTCACTCAGTGCCACACCACACGGGTTTTTGTATTCAGAGGTAGTTGTGCTGGTTTTATGTAAAACCAATATTAGGCACCGAAGCGCAACTATATACAGATAAGTTCTGGGCTGGCACAGTCCTCAGCCTCTAAGTCCATAATAAGAAAAAGACACAGATATAAATACATTTCTATTATGCATTAAATTTTCAACTCTTTTTTTTTTTTTACTTTGGTACCCAGCCGGGCATTCTACTAAATATAGAAAAACATAGAAATTATCTCTGGCAATAAAGTGCAAGATTGGCAAACATTCTCAAACTTTTTACAATAGTACACATGGTAGACCCCTGTCTGGATCTTACCGGTTTTTCTTTTACTGTTTAATTATTTCAACTACATTTTCCACCCCAGGGGCTGGAACAATGCGATGGTCCCTAGATCCCAGGACTAACAAGTCGTGACCTGCTATTAGGGTCTGAGTCGCCACAGTTCTCGTGCGAACCTCTAGGGGCGCAACGGGTACTTTCTCCTTGCGAGACATCGATTGCGTTTCAATTTGTGTTACAGTTAGCGATATTGATCGTGTCATAGATTGCGATGGAAACTGGGTCGCAAGTTGCGATGTGGAAGGATGACGAGTGAGCGAAGAATATACAGGTGTTGCTTCCATGTGCAAGGAACCTGCAGGGGGCGATGCTGGGGCACGGCCGGATACTGCTTGTGCTGGAGACAGGGACGCTGCGGTAGTGGTGACGTTACCTGCGTCGGGGACGGGGTCACGGACAATTGTGACATTAAGGGCATACCATCCCTTCATACCCCAGTGCCGTGTATACGTGACAATGTCTCCATTTATTAGGTCCCTCCCGGGATGGCCTTGCGGTAGGTGGGATTCTACGTCACGCCTGCTGACAAAGACCCCGGGGTAGAGGCCCGGTTCTCTTATGAAGCCCCAGCCCTTCCGGAGCTGGAACTCAGTCACACACCCCTGCCGCCGCGGTTCCCTCAGGGTACCTTTCTCTCTACGGACACTCTCCTTGTCCGCGATCAGCTCTGCATGCTGCCGCTGTCGGTTCCGCTGAGCTTCCCGCTCTTCCTCCTGCTGGCGTTTCTGTTTCTCCTCACGACGCTGCCACTCATGCTCCCACTGGGCGGTGTAGGCGACGTCATCCAGGCGCGCCATCTCGTCCCAGTCGACGTCTGGTAACGACGGACAGGACCCCTCCGGTGTCCCTGCCGGGGATCGATCTTCTGCTGCGGCCTCCTGGCCGGGCGGGCGTTCCGGAACTGGCGGTACCTCCTCAACCTCCTTCGCCTCCACCGCTTCACCGGTGGGATCAGGATCGGTACTTTCGGGGGCAGCCTCCGGTTGCTCCTTAGCCTTGGGCAGCAGAAGTTTTGGTAACTCCAGACGTAGGGGGTCGTCGAAGGGAGAGAACACCGCGTCCCACAGCCTCCGCTGCTCCTGGGTACGCCGGCGTCTCTCGATCTCTTCAAATCCAGATTGGTGCTGGACCATCTTTTTCAGGCGTGCATTCTCCTCCTGAATTTCTAGCAACGCTTGCTGCAGGTGCAGGACCACGGATGGTTCCGGTGCTGGTGGCAGCTTGGCTGGGGAGCGGGGCCTGCCTCCCTCCGCTTCCCTGCTTGGCTGCACACGTCCTGCTTCCATGATGTTCCAGAGCGTTCTTTCTTCTTCTTTCAGAGACGTCCGGTCTCTTCCGTGGAGGCGGGGTTTGCGTCTCCTCCTCCTCGCAGGGAAGGTGAAGAGGAGGCGGACCTCCTTTGCTGTAGGGCAGGATCGCATATTGTAATAGCACTTTGAGAGGGCAGGCATTCTCTTCGCGCCACATGGGGGTGCACGCCCACGAAAGTACGCCCACCTTCTTCTCCAGCGCCTGAGGGCGCGAATATGGCGACAAAGATGGCGATTTTTGGCGCCAAAAGTGCAAACAGTCCTTTTTCACAAAAACAATTCCATAGGCACACAGGGCTCGCAGTTTTGCGAGTTTCGCATCCTGTTCGTGACGCCAAAGTTTTTGTGTCGACCCGCCACCACAATTGTGGGTTACCAGGGCAATGGGGTACTCAGAGCCGAGCCCATGGAAGTCTATGGGGATTGTCACAGGTAGCGGTGGCTCGGTCTGTGGCCCTGGCGGTCTGGCGTATGTTGGGGATATATTTACAGGGGATAGATTTATATACAGTTCGTGACGCCACCTGTAGTCTCTGGTAATTTGTACCAGCGCTGCTGTAGATCTCTGAGGGGATGGTGAGGCAGCTAGATGTCGGGTCCCCTACAGGTGGGACTCTTCCCTCAGGTCGGTAGTTAAAGCAGGGTTGTGCAGGCATGCAAGTAAATAACTCAGTCTCACACCGTCAGCGTCTTTCCATACCTTTACTTGTAAGATGGTAAGGCAGGTCCCAGGGAGGCTGATCCAAGGAGAATGTATTTCGAGATAGCAGCTGGACAAGTTAGGGGCCTCCTTTACTTTCACAACGATGAGTACAACCAGCATGAAGCGTAGTTCCCTCTATAACTCCAGCTATTCCAAAGCTGTACTGCCCAGTCAGTTTTGTGGTCGGAGCCTTCCTGAGAGAGAGCTGAATTCCTATCTTGTCCTGCAGAGACTCAAGGTCCTCACTCCCCCTGACCCCAGTTACGTACCGACTATTCAGGGCTGCTTGCCACGACCTAAGGTCCGGTAAGTCTCTGGTTTTCTTACCACTAAGCGTGAAGCTTTAGTGATCCTTCGGTCCCCAGTGACCGGTAACAATGTGCAGGACTTCTTCAATCCAAAAGCACTTTTTAAATAATCTTTCCACTGTGCCTTTCGCCTTGTCCGCGCTTGTAGCATAAACACTCACACTTGCAAAAAGTCATATAATCACTCCCTTCTTCTCTTCCTTCAGAGTTAGTTACCAGACTCTCAGTAATCTTCTAGGCAGGAGCACGTCTCTGAACCTTCACTGTCCTTGAGACAGGAGACTGAAGTATTTCTGTACTAAACTCTTCTTTCTTTATCAATGTCTTCAAGTGAGGTACAGCTCTGACCAGGCTGAGGTGATCTATATCTCGCCCTTACTGGCCTCCACTTGCTGAACTGCTGATAGAACCAAGCTGGACTGCTTCCTCCCTCCTAGTCCCAGCTAGACTCCACACGTCTGCTCTGTCCGAAGACAGGAAACTGACTACTTAAAATCACTCAACGAATCACACTGACCACTCCCTACGAGTCACTACACTACCCTAAGGGTGTGTCTAGTGTATGTTGAGTGAATGGGTATTGAGCATTGAACTGCTATCTCTCCACACATTCTCCAGGGTACTGCGTGTGCCTTCACACCAGGGCTACACATTGACATTGATGGATAGGCCTGGTGGAGGGGTAGAATGAGGTGGGGGAAAGATGATGAATTCTGTTTTGTCCATGTTCAGTTTGAGAAAGCGAGCAGAAAAGAAGGCTGAGATAGCAGACAGACACTGTGGGATTTTGGTCAGTAGGGAGGTGAGGTCAGGTCCAGATAGGTAGATCTGCGTGTCATCGGCGTAGAGGTGATACTGCAAGCCGTGGGATTCTATGAGCTGTCCCAGGCCGAAGGTGTAGATGGAGAAGAGTAGGGGTCCTAGGACTGAGCCTTGGGGAACACCGACAGACAGGGGGCGAGGTGAGGAGGTGGTGTGTGAGAGGGAGACACTAAATGTTCGGTCTGTTAGGTATGATGAGATCCAGGATAGGGCCAAGTCTGTGATGCCAAGAGATGAGAGAATCTGTAGGAGGAGGGAATGGTCTACGGTGTCAAAGGCAGAAGATGTATGTATATAGTATATACCTGTATGTCATCTCCCCCTGTATATAGTATATATGTGTATGTCAACTCCCCTGTATATAGTATATACCTGTATGTCATCTCCCCTGTATATAGTATATACCTGTATGTCATCTCCCCTGTATATAGTATATACCTGTATGTCATCTCCCCTGTATATAGTATATACCTGTATGTCATCTCCCCTGTATATAGTGTATAGCTGTATGTCCTCTCCTCCTGTATATAGTATATACCTGTATGTCATCTCCCCTGTATATAGTATATACCTGTATGTCATCTCCCCTGTATATAGTATATACCTGTATGTCATCACCCCTGTATATAGTGTATAGCTGTATGTCCTCTCCTCCTGTATATAGTATATACCTGTATGTCATCTCCCCTGTATATAGTATATACCTGTATGCCATCTCCCCTGTATATAGTATATACCTGTATGTTATCTCCTCTGTATATAGTATATACCTGTATGTCAGCTCCCCCTGTATATAGTATATACCTGTATGTCATCTCCCCTGTATATAGTATATACCTGTATGTCATCTCCCATGTATATAGTGTATACCTGTATGTCATCTCCTCCTGTATATAGTATATATCTGTATGTCATCTCCTCCTTTATATAGTATATACCTGTATGTCATCTCCTCCTGTATACATTATATACCTGTATGTTATCTCCCCTGTATATAGTATATATCTGTATGTCATCTCCTCCTGTATATAGTATATACCTGTATGTCATCTCCTCCTGTATACATTATATACCTGTATGTCATCTCCCCTGTATATAGTATATACCTGTATGTGTCATGGGTGCATCGCCACGAAGATTGTCGCGATTGCACATTCTGACTTCTCGCAGCTGAGTTGCTGTTCCTTTGTGTTTGGTAATGAGGGAGTTAATTTTACCTAGCTCTTTGCTAAGACTAGGTCCAGCCTCGCCCGGCTGCTTCTGATTATGTTCTAATTAGCTTCCTTTATATAGCTGCCAGTCTGCTGGTTAGATGCCGGTGAAAGCATTCATACAGACTGCAGATAGGATCGGTTCTGAGAAGACTTAAGCTAAGAGCTCTTTTGTTGTTTCTCCTCACCTTGCTTATAGTTTATCTCCTAGACCTTTGGTGTTCCCTCTGTGTTTTAATGTTGTATGCAAGACAGTATTTACTTTATCCCCTGTCTGTCTCGTTTGTCTATACTGTTTGTTAACCTTTACCTGGCAATTCCCTATGGTGGTAATCAGGGTCCTTCTAAGGACTAGATTACAGTGGTCAGGGATTTATAGGAGACAGGGTTTACGCTGGTGGCCTGGACCTCTGTACCATTAACAGTACCTCCAGGTAGAGGGACTAGTCAGGACCCCAGTTTAGGGTCAGCATAGACCCCGGTCCACCTCTAGCCAGAGACAGCGTGAAAAGGATTCAGTATTGACCCACAGGATATTATGTCAGGTAATACTATGCTATATGTACATGTTAATATTACCTATTTATATGTTATATAGAATGTTGTCCCACTTGATAGATTACTGACATTATATATTTATACATCTGCTAGACAGCGTGACATTTTCACCGGCCAAACTATAGATTCTCCCCAGCTACCATGGATCCAGTAGCCCAGCTTGCCCTGCAGTTGCAGAAATTGTCCATGGAGTTTACGGACATTAAGTCCAAGGTTTTGTCCCCCCGGGAGCAAACCAGATCTGAACCTAAGGTTGCTCTCCCGGACAGGTTCACTGGTGGGCGGGACAAATTTTTTACCTTCCGGGAGGCATGTAAATTGTACTTTCGGCTACGGCCTCGGTCATCGGGGAGTGAGGAGCAGAGGGTGGGAATTGTCATCTCGCTCTTACAAGGGGACCCTCAATCCTGGGCGTTCTCTCTTCCTCCGGGCTCCCCGGCCCTCCAGTCAGTAGATCGATTTTTTGCTGCCCTGGGGCTGGTGTATGATGACCCGGATCGGGTCTCCCTTGGTGAAACGAAGTTACGTAGGATACAGCAGGGAGATCGTCCGGCGGAGGAATTTTCTTCTGAGTTCCGTAGATGGGCCACAGATACTCAGTGGAATGACCCAGCTCTTAGGAGCCAGTTTTGTCAAGGGTTATCTGACAAATTAAAAGATGTTTTGGCTCAGTATGATTCTCCTCCGTCACTGGAGGCTGCTATGGCCCTTGCTATTCGTATTGATAGACGGCTTCGGGGGAGGTGCGAGGTAACTCCGCCCCCTGTTATTACTCCACCCACTACTAAAGTCCCTTATATGGAGGTTCCCCTGGTCTGTTCTGAGGAACCTATGCAGTTGGGTGGGACATCATTTTGTAGGAGGGAATAGGCGGTGCGCCGCAAGACAAGAAGGTGTTTCTTCTGCGGGAGAGAGGGACATTTTGTTGGGGGGTGTCCCTCCCGTGCCTCATTGAGCAAAAAAGTCACCGAAAAACTGTTAATCCCAGGTTGTGTGGTGGACGACAACCTGGGAGTAGGTATTTCGTCCCCAGGTCCGTCTCAATTTCTCGTGCCTGCGGAGGTGGTGGTTGGTGCGAGAGTTGAGAGGATTTCTGTTCTTCTTGATAGTGGGTCTGGGGCTAATATGGTGGACGCTCTGTTTGCCCAGGTGCAAGGTATGCAACTGAGTGTATTGGCCAAACCGATCCCTATACTTTCTATTGACGCCAGACCTCTCGGTCAAGGTAGCTTTGTACAAGCTGTTCATAACATAGACCTTCGAGTAGGGGCAATACATAAAGAACAGTTGTCTTGTTATGTGTTGGAGGGTCTTCCTACTCCTATTGTGTTGGGACTTCCCTGGTTGGCTAAACATAACCCAGTGATTGATTGGCAATCCAGAAAGATAAGCCAGTGGGGTGAATTTTGCAAGAATATCTGCATGAACACGGTCATCGGTGCGGTCGTGCCTAGGACTTTGCCTCCTTTTCTGGAGGACTTTGGGGAGATGTTCTCAGAGGAGGGGTGTCAAAAGTTACCTCCTCATCGCACGTATGACTGCTCAATAAAATTGCTTCCTGATGCCTTATCTCGTAGTTTCCCAGGGGCCGGAAAGACGGATGACCCGGTTCCTATCCTTCAGGAAGGAGTGGTGGTGTCGGCTGTGTGCTCTGAGCTTGAGGAGGAGGTGTTGGAGGCTCAGGGGGACGCCCTGTAGGACCTCCAGGGAAACTGTTTGTTCCTAATCAGTTAAGACAAAAAGTTATTGAGGCACATCATAGTTCTGCTTTAGCAGGACATCCAGGGAGTAAAGCAACTGTGGATCTCCTTTCTCGCCAGTTTTGGTGGCCTAACTTAAATAAAGAGGTAATAACTTTTGTCGCGTCCTGTGGAGTTTGTGCTCGCTCTAAGACCCCACATACCCGTCCATCTGGGGTTCCTGAGGAGGAACGATTCTCGTCGTCACTTGCTTCAGTTTGGAGAGGAGTGCTGAATGGTCTGAGTGCTATGGGGAACTGTTTCAAGCGGAGGTCTGATAGGAGGAGAGTGTCTGGTCCGGACCTAGGTGTGAACGATCTGGTGTGGTTGTCTACCAAGAATATAAAACGCAAAGTTCCCTCCTGGAAACTGGGTCCCAGGTTCATCGGTCCATACAGGATCAGTTCTATAATTAATCCTGTGGCATTTCGTCTGGACCTCCCTCCTACGTTTAGAATCCATAATGTATTCCACAAATCGTTGCTTAAGAGGTACGTGGCGCCAGTTATACCGTCACTTCTACCTCCTCCTCCAGTGGTGGTCAATGGTAACTTAGAATTTCAAGTGTTGAAGATCATTGACTCACGTCTGAATCGCTGGTCCCTTCAGTATTTGGTTCATTGGAAGGGATATGGTCCTGAGGAGAGGACGTGGGTCTCTGCGTCTGAGATTAACGCAGATCGATTGGTTCGGACCTTCCACACGACTTACCCGGACAGACCTGGCCCTGAGGGTCCGGAGGCCCCTCGTAGAAGGGGGGGTACTGTCATGGGTGCATCGCCACGAAGATTGTCGCGATTGCACATTCTGACTTCTCGCAGCTGAGTTGCTGTTTCTTTGTGTTTGGTAATGAGGGAGTTAATTTTACCTAGCTCTTTGCTAAGACTAGGTCCAGCCTCGCCTGGCTGCTTCTGATTATGTTCTAATTAGCTTCCTTTATATAGCTGCCAGTCTGCTGGTTAGATGCCAGTGAAAGCATTCATACAGACTGCAGATAGGATCGGTTCTGAGAAGACTTAAGCTAAGAGCTCTTTTGTTGTTTCTCCTCACCTTGCTTATAGTTTATCTCCTAGA
Source organism: Oophaga sylvatica (assembly GCA_033576555.1). Taxonomy (NCBI): domain Eukaryota; kingdom Metazoa; phylum Chordata; class Amphibia; order Anura; family Dendrobatidae; genus Oophaga; species Oophaga sylvatica. Next base: position 90,870 of record JARQOD010001188.1, read on the forward strand.
CCTTTGGTGTTCCCTCTGTGTTTTAATGTTGTATGCAAGACAGTATTTACTTTATCCCCTGTCTGTCTCGTTTGTCTATACTGTTTGTTAACCTTTACCTGTCCATTCCCTATGGTGGTAATCAGGGTCCTTCTAAGGACTAGATTACAGTGGTCAGGGATTTATAGGAGACAGGGTTTACGCTGGTGGCCTGGACCTCTGTACCATTAACAGTACCTCCAGGTAGAGGGACTAGTCAGGACCCCAGTTTAGGGTCAGCATAGACCCCGGTCCACCTCTAGCCAGAGACAGCGTGAAAAGGATTCAGTATTGACCCACAGGATATTATGTTAGGTAATACTATGCTATATGTACATGTTAATATTACCTATTTATATGTTATATAGAATGTTGTCCCACTTGATAGATTACTGACATTATATATTTATACATCTGCTAGACAGCGTGACAGTATGTCATCTCCTCCTGTATACATTATATACCTGTATGTCATCTCCTCCTGTATATAGTATATACCTGTATGTCATCTCCCCCTGTATATAGTATATATCTGTATGTCATCTCCTCCTGTATATAGTATATACCTGTATGTCATCTCCTCTGTATATAGTATATACCTGTATGTCATCTCCCTGTATATAGTATATACCTGTATGTCATCTCCCCTGTATATAGTATATACCTGTATGTCATCTCCCCTGTATATAGTACAGGTCCTTCTCAAAAAATTAGCATATAGTGCTAAATTTCATTATTTTCCATAATGTAATGATTACAATTAAACTTTCATATATTTTAGATTCATTACGCACCAACTGAAATTTGTCAGGTCTTTTATTGTTTTAATACTGATGATTTTGGCATACAACTCCTGATAACCCAAAAAACCTGTCTCAAAAAATTAGCATATCAAGAAAAGGTTCTCTAAACGAGCTATTACCCTAATCTTCTGAATCAACTAATTAACTCTAAACACATGCAAAAGATTCCTGAGGCTTTTAAAAACTCCCTGCCTGGTTCATTACTCAAAACCCCCATCATGGGTAAGACTAGCGACCTGACTGATGTCAAGAAGGCCATTATTGACACCCTCAAGCAAGAGGGTAAGACCCAGAAAGAAATTTCTCAACAAATAGGCTGTTCCCAGAGTGCTGTATCAAGGCACCTCAATGGGAAGTCTGTTGGAAGGAAACAATGTGGCAGAAAACGCTGTACAACGAGAAGAGGTGACCGGACCCTGAGGAAGATTGTGGAGAAGGACCGATTCCAGACCTTGGGGGACCTGAGGAAGCAGTGGACTGAGTCTGGTGTAGAAACATCCAGAGCCACCGTGCACAGGCGTGTGCAGGAAATGGGCTACAGGTGCCGCATTCCCCAGGTAAAGCCACTTTTGAACCATAAACAGCGGCAGAAGCGCCTGACCTGGGCTACAGAGAAGCAGCACTGGACTGTTGCTAATTGGTCCCAAGTACTTTTTTCTGATGAAAGCAAATTTTGCATGTCATTCGGAAATCAAGGTGCCAGAGTCTGGAGGAAGACTGGGGAGAAGGAAATGCCAAAATGCCTGAAGTCCAGTGTCAAGTACCCACAGTCAGTGATGGTGTGGGGTGCCATGTCAGCTGCTGGTGTTGGTCCACTGTGTTTCATCAAGGGCAGGGTCAATGCAGCTAACCATCAGGAGATTTTGGAGCACTTCATGCTTCCATTGGCTGAAATGCTTTATGGAGATGAAGATTTCATTTTTCAGCACGACCTGGCACCTGCTCACAGTGCCAAAACCACTGGTAAATGGTTTACTGACTGTTGTGAATGGGTTTGAGATGAGTTCTGAGCAGAGGCTCCCTCTGGTGGTTACAAGCGGTACTAGTGAGGATTGGGAATCAGGTGTTACTGATTGGTCTTATTTAAGGGAATCATTTTCCCATCAGGGTTGCCGGTGATCAATTGTTCTGGTCTGAATCCTTCTTTCCAGTTTCCCTTGTAGCCTGCTGTGTCGTGTCTGCATCTCCTGCTATCAGATAAGACAATTTCTTATTTTTGTTTTTGCTATATTTTTGCATTTTGTCCTGCCCTTCTGTGGGGGCCTTCTGGGTCCCCTCCGGGGGCTTTTGCCCTCTCAGTTTAGTCCAGCCACTGTGTTTTGTACTTTTGCTTTTTGCAGTTTTTTCAGTGGCTGCTGTTTTTGTTACACCAGAGAACTAGTTTGGGTGGTAGAGGTCGTGTGATCTCAGGTGATTTTGAAATTAGTAGAGTTGGTGTTTTTCAGGGTTTTCTGGGATTGCAGTAAGTACCCTTCCTGTCCTTTTCTATTTAGATAGTTTGGGCCCCAGCGTTTGCTCATACTATTTTCTTTCTGTGTCAGTATTTCCTCTTGTCTAACCGCCATTACATGTTTGGGGGCTTTCTATTATCTTTGGGGTTCTGCTCCGGGGCAGATAGCTTTCCTATTTCTATCTTTAGGTGTAGTTAGTTTCTCAGGCTGTGACGAGGCGTCTAGGACCATCGTAGGAACGCTCCACGGCTGCCTCTAGTTGTGGTGGTTAGTCAGGGTACTGCAATCTCATAGATTCCAACTGCTCTGGTGTATTTCCTTTTTTACCTGAACTCCTCAGCTACCGTAACATAACAGTATCACCGGCCATAAAAATTGTATGGTACTCACAGAAGGGAAAAAATATTTTGAAGGAAGAAAAGTTGTCAGAGATATTTTTCTGTTTGTTGCATTTTTTTTTTTTTCCCTCTGTATCTCTGGGTGCTGGGGAGGATTTTTTCTCAATGGAGTTTGCACAGTTGTCTGGCCGTGTGGATCAGCTTGCCACTGAGGTTCAGAGTATTGCTGCATATCTTGCTAGGTTGCCTGTTGTAGAACCTAGGATCCCCATGCCAGATTTGTTTTCAGGGGATCGAGCTAAGTTTCAGAATTTCAAAAATAATTGTAAATTGTTTCTTGCCTTAAAATCTAAGTCCTCAGGAAACGCAGCGCAGCAGGTTGAAATTATCATCTCTCTCCTGCGCGGCGATCCTCAGGATTGGGCTTTTTCCCTCACACCTGGGGATCCTGTTTTGAGTGATGTTGATGCATTTTTTCAGGCTTTGGGGTTATTGTACGATGAGCCTAATGTCACTGATCAAGCTGAAAAAGCCTTGTTGGCATTAAATCAGGGGCTTGATGACGCTGAGTTATACTGTCAGAGATTCCGTAGGTGGGCAGTCCTGACCAAATGGAATGACGACGCTTTGGCGGCCCTTTTCCGGAAGGGTCTGTCGGATAATGTAAAGGATGTTATGGTGGGATTCCCTGTCCCCTCTGGTCTCAATGATTCTATGTCATTAGCGATTCAAATTGACAGACGTTTGCGTGAGCGGAGAAGTATGCGTGGAGTGGTGTTGCCTTGTGAGCCAGCTGCTGAGCCCATGCAGTGTGATGGAGTGGTGTCTGGGGCACAGCGTCATGAGTTTCGAAAGCGCAATGGGTTATGTTTCTACTGTGGTGATGCCTCTCATGCTATTTCAGTCTGCCCTAAGCGGGGAAGACGTTTTGCACGCTCAGTTGTCTTGGGTAGTGTTCAGACTAAGTTTTTATTAACTGTCACTCTGATATGCTCTCTGTCCTCATTTTCTGCTCAGGCTTTCGTTGATTCTGGAGCAGCTATTAACCTGATGGATTATGATTTTGCTAAACGTTGTGGATTTCCCTTGATACCCCTACAGAAGTCTATTCCCCTACTGGGGATCGATTCTACCCCTTTGGCTGAGAATAAACCCCAGTTTTCTACTCAGGTGATAATGAGGGTTGAACCTGATCACCAGGAGTGCTGCAAATTTTTGGTTCTATATAATCTGCATGACATTATCGTGCTGGGTTTCCCTTGGTTACAGTCTCATAATCCTGTTTTGGATTGGAAATCTGTGTCTGTAACCAGTTGGGGCTGCCAATGTGTTAATACCAACACTCCTGTTTTTTCTGCCTCCCCCCAGGCTGAGGATGTTCCTGACTTTTTGTTTGATTTTTCTGATGTGTTTAGCGAAAGTAAATCTGCATCCTTACCTCCCCATAGGAGCTATGACTGCGCTATTGAATTAGTGCCAGGTAGTAAATTCCCTAAGGGTCGCCTTTTTAACTTGTCTGTACCTGAACATGACGCTATGCGGTCTTATATCAAGGAATCATTGGAGAAGGGTCATATCAGACCATCCTCTTCACCCTTAGGTGCCGGTTTTTTCTTTGTGGCCAAAAAAGATGGTTCATTAAGGCCGTGTATTGATTATCGTCTCTTGAACAATATTACTGTGAAATATCAATACCCGTTACCCTTGATTTCTGACCTGTTTTCCAGGGTGAAAAACGCTACTTGGTTTACCAAGCTTGACCTCAGGGGGGCGTATAACCTTATTCGCATTAAGCACGGGGATGAATGGAAGACGGCATTTAACACCCCTGAAGGGCATTTTGAGTACCTTGTGATGCCCTTTGGGCTCACTAATGCTCCTTCCGTCTTCCAGTCCTTCATGAATGACATTTTCAGGGATTTTGTGGACAAGTTTCTGATTGTTTATTTGGATGATATCTTGATTTTTTCTAATGACTGGGACTCTCATGTGAAACATGTTCGAACTGTATTCCAGATTTTGAGAGAGAATGCTCTGTATGTGAAGGGATCAAAGTGTCTTTTTGGCGTACAGAAGATCTCATTTCTGGGATTCATTTTGTCCCCATCTGTTATTGAAATGGACCCGGTCAAGGTTCAGGCCATCTGTGATTGGGTCCAACCTACTTCATTAAAGGCTCTTCAGAGATTTTTGGGTTTTGCCAATTTTTATCGTAAATTTATTGGTAATTTCTCTGTTATTGTTAAACCATTAACTGATTTGACCAGAAAGGGTTCTGATGTGGTGAATTGGCCTCCTGAGGCAGTCTCTGCGTTTCAGGAACTTAAGCAGAGATTCACTTCTGCTCCTGTTCTACGGCAGCCTGATGTTTCTCTGCCATTTCAGGTGGAGGTTGATGCCTCTGAAATTGGGGCAGGTGCCGTTTTGTCCCAAAAAGATCCAGAGACCTCTAAAAGTAACCCTTGTGCCTTTTTCTCTCGAAAATTTTCTCCTACTGAACGTAATTATGACGTGGGTAATCGGGAGTTATTGGCCATGAAGTGGGCTTTTGAAGAGTGGAGACATTGGCTGGAGGGAGCCAAACATCAGGTGGTGGTCCTTACGGACCATAAGAATCTGGTCTATCTGGAATCTGCCAAGCGACTCAATCCTAGACAGGCCAGGTGGGCCTTGTTTTTCACACGTTTTAATTTTGTGGTTTCCTTTCTTCCTGGCACTAAGAATGTTAAGGCGGATGCCCTCTCGAGGAGTTTCCTTGCGGACTCTCCTGAGCTATCTGATCCCTCTGTTATTTTGAAGGAGGGTGTAGTTCTTTCCGCCATCTCGCCTAATTTGAGACTTGCTCTGGAGGGGTGTCAGGAGGATAGGCCCGAGCGCTGCCCTGTTGGAAAATTGTTTGTCCCGGACCAATGGAAAAAGAGTGTGATGTCTGAGATTCATTGTTCCGCATTGGCTGGGCATCCCGGAATTTTTGGTACCAGAGACTTGGTTAGTCGGTCCTTTTGGTGGCCTACCTTGTCTCGCGATGTCAGGGAATTTGTGCAGTCCTGCGGGACTTGCTCTCGCTCCAAGCCTTGCTCTCGCTCTAGTGGTTTGTTGATGCCATTGCCTGTGCCCAAGAGACCATGGACCCATATCTCTATGGATTTCATTTCCGATCTTCCTGTTTCTCAGAGAATGACCACCATCTGGGTAATTTGTGATAGGTTTTCCAAAATGATACATCTTGTGCCATTACCTAAGTTGCCTTCCTCCTCTGAATTGGTGCCGTTGTTCCTTCAGCACGTGGTTCGTTTACACGGCATTCCTGAGAACATTGTGTCTGACAGAGGAGTCCAGTTTGTTTCCAGATTTTGGAGGACTTTTTGTTCTAAACTGGGTGTTCAATTGTCTTTCTCCTCGGCATTTCATCCTCAGACCAATGGTCAAACTGAGAGAACAAACCAGACATTGGAGACTTATCTAAGATGCTTTGTGTCTGCTGATCAGGATGACTGGGTCTCTTTTTTGCCTTTGGCTGAGTTTGCTCTTAATAATAGGGCTAGCTCTGCCACTTTGATGTCTCCGTTTTTCTGTAATTCTGGGTTTCACCCTCGATTTTCTTCAGGACAGACGGAGGCTTCTGTCTGTCCAGGTGTTGACTCTGTTGTTGAGCGTATGCAGCAGATTTGGGACCAGGTAGTGGAGAGGTTGTCCCTCTCTCAGGAGAAGGCCCAGCGGTTTGCTAACCGGCATAGGACTGATGGTCCTCGGTTTAAAGTGGGGGACTTGGTCTGGTTGTCCTCAAAGAATATTCCTATGAGAGTAGCATCTCCTAAATTTAAGCCTAGGTTCATTGGACCTTATAAGATCATGGAGATTATTAATCCTGTTTCTTTTCGTTTGCTTCTTCCAGGGACATTTAAGATCCATAACGTGTTCCACAAGTCCTTGTTGAAGAGGTTTGTTGAGCCAGTGGTTCCTGCTGCTGTGCCTCCTGACCCTGTTTTGGTTGAGGGCAATCTGGAGTATGTGGTTGAGAAAATATTGGATTCTCGTTTTTCTAGACGAAGACTCCAGTATTTGGTTAAATGGAGAGGTTATGGTCAGGAAGATAATTCTTGGGTGTTTGCTTCGGACATCCATGCTAGGAGACTTATCCGTGCGTATCATAGAACTCATCCTGACCGACCTGGTTGCTCAAATGAGGGTTCGGTGACCCCTCCTCAAGGGGGGGTACTGTTGTGAATGGGTTTGAGATGAGTTCTGAGCAGAGGCTCCCTCTGGTGGTTACAAGCGGTACTAGTGAGGATTGGGAATCAGGTGTTACTGATTGGTCTTATTTAAGGGAATCATTTTCCCATCAGGGTTGCCGGTGATCAATTGTTCTGGTCTGAATCCTTCTTTCCAGTTTCCCTTGTAGCCTGCTGTGTCGTGTCTGCATCTCCTGCTATCAGATAAGACAATTTCTTATTTTTGTTTTTGCTATATTTTTGCATTTTGTCCTGCCCTTCTGTGGGGGCCTTCTGGGTCCCCTCCGGGGGCTTTTGCCCTCTCAGTTTAGTCCAGCCACTGTGTTTTGTACTTTTGTCTTTTTGCAGTTTTTTCAGTGGCTGCTGTTTTTGTTACACCAGAGAACTAGTTTGGGTGGTAGAGGTCGTGTGATCTCAGGTGATTTTGAAATTAGTAGAGTTGGTGTTTTTCAGGGTTTTCTGGGATTGCAGTAAGTACCCTTCCTGTCCTTTTCTATTTAGATAGTTTGGGCCCCAGCGTTTGCTCATACTATTTTCTTTCTGTGTCAGTATTTCCTCTTGTCTAACCGCCATTACATGTTTGGGGGCTTTCTATTATCTTTGGGGTTCTGCTCCGGGGCAGATAGCTTTCCTATTTCTATCTTTAGGTGTAGTTAGTTTCTCAGGCTGTGACGAGGCGTCTAGGACCATCGTAGGAACGCTCCACGGCTGCCTCTAGTTGTGGTGGTTAGTCAGGGTACTGCAATCTCATAGATTCCAACTGCTCTGGTGTATTTCCTTTTTTACCTGAACTCCTCAGCTACCGTAACATAACAACTGACCATGGTATTACTGTGCTCAATTGGCCTGCCAACTCTCCTGACCTGAACCCCATAGAGAATCTGTGGGATATTGTGAAGAGAAAGTTGAGAGACGCAAGACCCAACACTCTGGATGAGCTTAAGGCCGCTATCGAAGCATCCTGGGCCTCCATAACACCTCAGCAGTGTCACAGGCTGATTGCCTCCATGCCACGCCGCATTGAAGCAGTCATTTCTGCAAAAGGATTCCTGACCAAGTATTGAGTGCATAAATGAACACTATTATTTGATGGTTTTTTTGTTTGTTTTTAAAAAACACTTTTATTTTATTGGACGGTTGAAATATGTTAATTTTTTGAGACAGGTTTTTTGGGTTATCAGGAGTTGTATGCCAAAATCATCAGTATTAAAACAATAAAAGACCTGACAAATTTCAGTTGGTGTGTAATGAATCTATAATATATGAAAGTTTAATTGTAATCATTACATTATGGTAAATAATGAAATTTAGCACTATATGCTAATTTTTTGAGAAGGACCTGTATATACCTGTATGTCATCTCCTCCTGTATACATTATATACCTGTATGTCAATGTCACGCTGTATAGCAGATATATATATGTGATGACAATAATCTATATCAAAAGGGCAACATACTATATAACATGCGCATAGCTATATGATAACATAGATTTACCTGACAGAAAGTCCAGTGGGTCAAAACGGAATCCGTTATACGCTGTCTCCGGCTAGAGGGTGACCGGGGTCTAAGCTGACCCTAAACTGGGGTCCTAACTAATCCCTCAACCTGGAGGTACTGTTAAAGGTACAGAGGTCCAGGCCACCAGCGTAAACCCTGTCTCCTATCAATCCCTGCCAACTGTATTCTAGTCCTAAGAAGGACCCTGAATACCACCAAAGGGAATGAACAGGTAACGGTTAATGAACAGAAAGACATACAAGAAAGACAAGAAATAAAGTAAATAAAGTCTTACATACAACACTCACACACAGTAGGAACACCTAAGGTCTCAGAGATAAACTATAAGCTGTAAGAGTAAAAACAACTAAGGAGCTCTTAGCTTAAGTATTCTCAGAACCGATCCAGTCTGCTAAACTATATGAATGCTTTCACCGGCATCAAACACCCAGACTGGCAGGAATATAAAGGAAACTAATTAGAACATAATCCAAAGCAGCCGGGCGAGGCTGGACCTAGTCTTAGCAAAGAGCTAGGTAAAATTAACTCTCTCATTACCAAACACAAAGAAACAGCAGCTCAGCTGTGAGAAGTCAGAATGTGCAATCGCGACGATCTTCGTGGCGATGCACCCATGACAGTACCCCCCCTTCTACGAGGGGCCTCCGGACCCTCATGACCAGGTCTGTCTGGGTAAATTGTGTGAAAGGTCCGAACCAATCGATCTGCGTTATCATCAGACGCAGGGACCCACGTCCTCTCCTCAGGACCATACCCCCTCCAATGAACTTCCACGTTATCATTGACTACCACTGAAGGAGGAGGTAGAGGTGACGGTATGACTGGTGCCACATACTTTTTAAGTAATGACTTGTGAAACACATTATGAATTTTAAACGTAGGAGGGAGGTCCAGACGAAATGCCACAGGATTAATTATGGAACTGATCCTGTATGGCCCGATGAATCTGGGACCCAACCTCCAGGAGGGAACTTTAAGTTTTATATTCCTGGTAGACAACCACACCAGATCGTTCACCCTCAGATCTAGACCAGAAACTCTCCTCCTATCAGCCATCCGTTTGTAAGGGTTCTCCGTAACCTTCAGTCTTAAGCGATCTGGAACTATCAGTCTCCCTGGAAGTCCCACAGGGGCGTCCCCCTGAGCCCCCAATACCTCCCCCTCAAGCTCAGAGCATACAGCTGACACTACAACTCCCTCCTGAGGAATAGGAACCGGATCATCCGTCTTCCCGACCCTGGGAAAGTACGAGATAAGGCATCAGGAAGCAACTTTATTGAGCAGTCATATGTGCGATGAGGAGGTAACTCTTTACACCCCTCCTCTGAGAACTTCTCCCAAAAGTCCTCCAGAAAAGGAGGCAAAGTCCTAGGCACAACCGCACCGATGACCGTGCTCATGCAGTTATTCTTGCAAAATTCACCCCACTGGCTTATCTTTCTGGATTGCCAATCAATCACTGGGTTATGTTTAGCCAACCAAGGAAGTCCCAACACAATAGGAGCAGGCAGACCCTCCAACACATAACAAGACAATTGCTCTTTATGTATTGCCCCTACTCGAAGATCTATGTTATGAACAGCTTGTACCAAGCTACCTTGACCAAGAGGTCTAGAATCAATAGAGAGTATAGGGACCGGTTTGGCCAATACACTCAGTTGCATACCATGCACCTGGGCAAACCGAGTGTCCACCAAATTAGCCCCGGACCCACTATCAAGAAAAACAGAAATCCTCTCAGTTCTAGTACCAATCACCACCTCCGCAGGCACGAGAAACTGAGAGGGATTTGGGGACGAAATACACACTCCCAGGTTAACTCCTTGGTTCAAAGAGGTCCGGGATGGACACCCCCCAACAAAATGTCCCTCTCTCCCGCAAAAGAAACACCTTCTAGTCTTGCGGCGCACCGCTGATTCCCTCCTACAAAATGATGTCCCTCCCAACTGCATGGGTTCCTCAGAACAGACCAGGGGAACCTCAGTATAAGGGACTTTAGTAGTAGGTGGAGTCATCACGGGGGGCGGAGTTACCTCGCGTCTTCCCCGAAGACGTCTATCAATGCGAATAGCGAGGGCCATAGCAGCCTCCAGTGATGGAGGAGAATCATACTGAGCCAACACATCTTTTAATTTGTCAGACAACCCTTGACAAAACTGGCTCCTAAGAGCTGGGTCATTCCACTGAGTATCTGTTGCCCATCTACGGAACTCAGAAGAATATTCCTCCGCTGGACGATTTCCTTGCCGTATTTTACGCAACCTTGTTTCAGCAAGGGAGACTCGATCCGGATCATCATATACCAGACCCAGGGCAGTAAAAAATCGATCCACTGACTGGAGATCTGGGGAGCCTGGAGGAATAGAGAACGCCCAAGATTGAGGATCCCCTTGTAAGAGCGAGATAACAATTCCCACCCTCTGCTCTTCACTCCCAGATGACCGAGGCCGCAGCCGAAAGTACAATTTACATGCCTCCCGGAAAGTAAAAAATTTGTCCCGCCCACCAGTGAACCTGTCCGGGAGAGCAACCTTAGGTTCAGATCTGGTTTGCTCCGGGGGGGACAGAACCTTGGACTTAATGTCTGCCAACTCCATGGACAATCCCTGCAACTGCCGGGCCAGCTGGGCTACTGGATCCATGATAGCTGGGGAGAATCTTTAGTATAGGCCGGTGAAAATGTCACGCTGTATAGCAGATATATATATGTGATGACAATAATCTATATCAAAAGGGCAACATACTATATAACATGCGCATAGCTATATGATAACATAGATTTACCTGACAGAAAGTCCAGTGGGTCAAAACGGAATCCGTTATACGCTGTCTCCGGCTAGAGGGTGACCGGGGTCTAAGCTGACCCTAAACTGGGGTCCTAACTAATCCCTCAACCTGGAGGTACTGTTAAAGGTACAGAGGTCCAGGCCACCAGCGTAAACCCTGTCTCCTATCAATCCCTGCCAACTGTATTCTAGTCCTAAGAAGGACCCTGAATACCACCAAAGGGAATGAACAGGTAACGGTTAATGAACAGAAAGACATACAAGAAAGACAAGAAATAAAGTAAATAAAGTCTTACATACAACACTCACACACAGTAGGAACACCTAAGGTCTCAGAGATAAACTATAAGCTGTAAGAGTAAAAACAACTAAGGAGCTCTTAGCTTAAGTATTCTCAGAACCGATCCAGTCTGCTAAACTATATGAATGCTTTCACCGGCATCAAACACCCAGACTGGCAGGAATATAAAGGAAACTAATTAGAACATAATCCAAAGCAGCCGGGCGAGGCTGGACCTAGTCTTAGCAAAGAGCTAGGTAAAATTAACTCTCTCATTACCAAACACAAAGAAACAGCAGCTCAGCTGTGAGAAGTCAGAATGTGCAATCGCGACGATCTTCGTGGCGATGCACCCATGACAGTCATCTCCTGTATATAGTATATACCTGTGTGTCATCTCCCCTGTATATAGTATATACCTGTATGTCATCTCCCCTGTATATAGTATATACTGTATGTCATCTCCCCTGTATATAGTATATACCTGTATGCATCTCCCCTGTATATAGTATATACCGTATGTCATCTCCCCTGTATATAGTGTATAGCTGTATGTCATCTCCCCTGTATATAGTATATACCTGTATGTCATCTCCTGTATATAGTATATACCTGTTGCATCTCCCCTGTATATAGTATATACCTGTGTCATCTCCCCTGTATATAGTATATACCTGTATGTCATCTCCCCATATGTATACCTGTATGTCATCTCCCCTGTATATAGTGTATACCTGTATGTCATCTCTCCTGATATAGTATATACCTGTATGTCATCTCCCCTTATATAGTATATACTGTATGTCATCTCCCCTGTATATAGTATATACCTGTATGTCATCTCCCCTGTATATAGAATATACCTGTATGTCATCTCCCCTGTATATAGTATATACCTGTATGTCTCTCCCCTGTTATAGTATATACCTGTATGTCATCTCCCCTATATAGTATATACCTGTATGTCATCTCCCCTGTATATAGTAATACCTGTATGTCCTCCTCCTGTATATAATATACTGTATGTCATCTCCCCCTGTATATAGTATATACCTGTATGTCATCTCCCCTGTATATAGTATATAACTGTATGCATCTCCCCTGTATATAGTATATACTGTATGCATCTCCCCTGTATATAGTATATACCTGTATGTCATCTCCCCTGTATATAGTATATACCTGTATGTCATCTCCCCTTATATAGTATATACTGTATGTCATCCCCCTGTATATAGTATATACTGTATGTCATCTCCCCTGTATATAGTAATACCTGTATGTCTCTCCCTGTATATAGTTATACTGTATGTCATCTCCCCTGTATATAGTTATACCTGTATGTCATCTCCCCTGTATATAGTATATACTGTATGTCATCTCCCTGTATATAGTATATACTGTATGTCATCTCCCCTGTATATAGTATATACCTGTATGCATCTCCCCTGTATATAGTATATACCTGTATGTCATCTCCCCTGTATATAGTATATACCTGTATGTCATCTCCCCTGTATATAGTATATACCTGTATGCATCTCCCCTGTATAGTATATACTGTATGTCATCTCCCCTGTATATAGTATATACCTGTATGTCATCTCCCTGTATATAGTATATACCTGTTGTCATCTCCCCTGTATATAGTATATACCTGTTGTCATCTCCCCTGTATATAGTAAACCTGTATTCTCTCCCCTGTATATAGTTATACTGTATGTCATCTCCCCTGATATAGTATAACTGTATGTCACTCCTGATACCTTATGTCATCTCCCCTGTATATAGTATATACCTGTATGTCATCTCCCCTGTATATAGTATATACCTGTATTCATCTCCCCTGTATATAGTATATACTGTATGCATCTCCCTGTATATAGTATATACCTGTATGTCATCTCCCTGTATATAGTATAACCTGTATGTCATCTCCCCTGTATATAGTTATACTGTATGTCATCTCCCTGTATATAGTATATACCTGTATGTCATCTCCCCTGTATAGTATATACCTGTATGTCATCTCCCTGTATATAGTATATACTGTATGTCATCTCCCCTGTATATAGTATATACCTGTATGTCATCTCCCCTGTATATAGTATATACCTGTATGTCATCTCCCCGTATAAGTTATACTGTATGTCATCTCTCCTGTATATAGTTATCCTGTATGTCATCTCCCCTGTATATAGTTATACCTGTATGTCATCTCCTCCTGTATATAGTATATACTGTATGTCACTCCCTGTATATGTATACTGTATGTCATCTCCCCTGTATATAGTATATACCTGTATTTCATTTCCTCCCTGTATATAGTATATACTGTATGTCATCTCCCCTGTATATAGTATATACCTGTATGTCATCTCCCCTGTATATAGTTATATGTATGTCATCTCCCCTGTATTAGTATAACCTGTATGTCTCTCCCTGTATATAGTATATACCTGTATGTCATCTCCCCTGTATATAGTATATACCTGTATGTCATCTCCCGTATATAGTATATACCTGTATGTCATCTCCCCTGTATAATAGTGTTATATACCCGTATGTCATCTCCCTGTATATAGTTATAGCTGTATGTCATCTCCCCTGTATATAGTATATACCTGTATGTCATCTCCCCTGTATATAGTATATACCTTAGTATATACTGTATGTCATCTCCCCTGTATATAGTAATACCTGTATGTCATCTCCCTGTATATAGTTATACCTGTATGTCATCTCCCCTGTATATAGTATATACCTGTATGTCATCTCCCCTGTATATAGTATATACTGTATGTCATCTCCCTGTATATAGTATATACCTGTATGTCATTCTCCTGTATATAGTATATACCTGTATGTCATCTCCCTGTATATAGTATATACCTGTATGTCATCTCCCTGTATATAGTATATACCTGTATGTCATCTCCCCTGTATATAGTATATACTGTATGTCATCTCCCCTGTATATTATTACCTGTATGTCATCTCCCCTGTATATAGTATATACCTGTATGTCATCTCCCCTGTATATAGTATATACCTGTATGTCATCTCCCTGTATATAGTATATACTGTATGTCATCTCCCCTGTATATAGTATATACCTGTATGTCATCTCCCTGTATATAGTATATACCTGTATGTCATTCCCTGTATAAGTATATACCTGTATGTCATCTCCCTGTATATAGTATATACCTGTATGTCATCTCCCCTGTATATAGTATATCCTGATGTCATCTCCCTGTATATGTATATACCTGTATGTCATCTCCCCTGTATATAGTATATCTGTATGTCATCTCCCCTGTATTAGTATATACTGTATGTCATCTCCCTGTATATAGTTATACCTGTATGTCATCTCCCTGTATATAGTTATACCTGTATGTCATCTCCCCTGTATATAGTATATACCTGTATGTCATCTCCCCTGTATATAGTATATACCTGTATGTCATCTCCCCTGTATATAGTATATACCTGTATGTCATCTCCCCTGTATATAGTATATACCTGTATGTCATCTCCCCCTGTATATAGTATATACCTGTATGTCATCTCCCCTGTATATAGTATATACCTGTATGTCATCTCCCCTGTATATAGTATATACCTGTATGTCATCTCCTCCTGTATATAGTATATACCTGTATGTCATCTCCCCTGTATATAGTATATACCTGTATGTCATCTCCCCTGTATATAGTATATACCTGTATGTCATCTCCCTGTATATAGTATATACCTGTATGTCATCTCCCCCTGTATATAGTATATACCTGTATGTCATCTCCCC